>BQNB010062221.1:0-33665 GCA_026074375.1 Tanacetum coccineum
ACGGCTTAGATCAAAGCCCTAATAATTGATGGAATGAATGGCTATGATTGACAGGAGTGTGGGTAGCAAGGGAGGCCTAGAAGGATCTATGAGAGGTTATAAATAGAGCTCACACTCTCACACACAAAGGGTAGTCTAGCTTTTAATTTTTAGTTTAATTTACATTTTAGCTTATGCAAATTTCCTTTTGAATGTAATTTTTTAAGTAGTTTGTAACTTTCAGATTTAAAGCTTTGTAATCCTTCTTGAAGTTTAATAAAATCCTTGTTTCTAGTTTCGATAAGTTGTTTTTAAGTCATAAGCTCTTATAAGCTAATTAGCTCTCTCAAGTCTATAAGCTTGAGATTGAGCTTGTTAATTCAAAACCTTAATCATACTTAAAGTCTTAAAATCAGCTAAACTTAATTACCTAAACTTTGGACTTAAAAGCCTATGGAAGGGGATTCAGTTATGGAAGGAATCCCATGGACTTATACTAGCTTATCTGAGCTTTTCTTAAGGGAGACTTTAGGAAAGTTCTTAACTGCTCTTTTGGAATATTATTATATGTTTTATAGTATATAAAAACTTACAATCAGTTTTTGGCGCCGTTTTCGGGGATCCAACTTCACCGGAAGTTGATGAAGCTTATTATGACCCAGAGGGGGACATTCTCCTTCTTGAATCTCTTCTCAATAGTGATCCTTCGCCTTCACTAAATCAAGAAAGTTACTTACCAGAAATCAAGAAAGAGTTTAAAGTTTGTAAATCTGCCGAATCTTTAATCGATGAACCTCCCGAGGTTGAACTTAAGGACTTACCACCTCATCTCGAATATGCATTTTTAGTAGATAACAACAAATTGCCTGTTATAATTGCCAAAGATTTGAGCGATGATTCTTAAAGTCCCGAAAGCAAGTAATTTCTTGGAAGCTCTCTGACATTAAGGGTATTAACCAGGAATTTTGTTCTCATAAAATTCTAATGGAAGACGACTATGAACCAGCTGTCCAACATCAGAGAAGGGTTAATCCGAAGATCCATGATGTCATTAAAAGAGAGGTTGAAAAATTTCTTGACGCTGGATTGATCTACCCAATCTCGGATAGTCCTTGGGTGAGCCCAGTACACTGTGTACCAAAGAAAGGAGGAATGACCGTAGTAACCAATGATGATAACGAATTAGTGCCAACAAGACTTGTAACAGGATGGAGAGTATGTATAGATTATCGCAAGTTGAACGAAGCTACAAGAAAAGACCATTTCCCTTTGCCGTTCATAGATCAAATGCTTGAGAGACTCATAGGAAATGAGTACTATTGTTTCCTCGACGGTTTCTCGGGTTATTTCCAAATTCCAATTGATCTAAATGACCAAGAAAATACCACATTCACCTGCCCATACGGAACATTTGCTTATCGCCGCATGCCTTTTGGTTTATGCAATGCACCAGGCACGTTTCAAAGGTGTATGATGGCAATCTTCCATGACATGATTGAAAAGACAATGGAAGTGTTCATGGATGATTTCTATGTGCCTCACCAATCTAGAAAAAATGCTTAAACGGTGTGAAGACACCAACTTAGCTCTAAATTAGGAAAAAAGCCATTTCATGGTGAAAGAAGGTATCGTACTCGGACATAAGATCTCGAAGAAAGGAATTGAAGTCGACAAAGCTAAGATCGATGTGATTTCTAAGCTACCTCACCCAACCACCGTTAAGGGAATTCGAAGTTTTCTCGGGCATGCTGGTTTTTACCGCAGATTCATCAAAGACTTTTCAAAGATCTCTCGACCCATGACCCATCTCTTACAGAAAAACACTCCTTTTATCTTCTCGAAAGATTGCTTTCTAGCCTTTCAAACATTGAAAAATAAGTTAACCGAAGCTCCAATTCTTATTGCTCTAAACTAGGACCAACCTTTTGAAATCATGTGTGATGCAAGTGATTATGTAATAGGTGCGGTTCTAGGGCAAATGATTGAGAAGGATTTTAGACCAATTCATTATGCAAGTAAGACGATGACTGAAGCAGAAACGAATTACACAACAACGGAAAAAGAGATGCTTGCAGTTGTATACGCTTTTGAGAAGTTTCGATCATATCTTATCATGAACAAAAGTGTTGTTTACACGGACCGCTCCGCATTGAAATACCTCTTCAACAAGAAATACGCAAAGCAAGATTGCTTAGATGGGTCTTACTTCTTCAAGAATTCGATTTTTCAGTAATTGATACCAAGGGAGCTGAAAACTATGCAGCCGGTCACCTCTCTCGTCTTGAAAACCTGTATGAGAATATTTTTGATCCTAAAAAGATTAATGAAACTTTTCCTCTTGAAACATTGAATACGGTGACTTCTCATGATGACCAAAATACCCCGTGGTTTGCCGATATAGCAAATTACCACGCGGGGAATTTTCTCATCAAAGGAATGTCAACCCAACAAAAGAGGAAGTTTTTCAAGGATATAAAGCATTACTTTTGGGATGATCCCTATCTCTTTCGTACATGTGCGGATCAAATCATCCGTAGATGTGTATTTGGCCAAGAAGCTCTTGAAATTCTCAAGGCTTGTCATGAAGGACCCACCGGGGGCCATCATAGTGCTAATATCACCGCTCGGAAAGTATTTGATGCCGGTTTCTTTTGGCCTACAATTTATAAGGATGCTTACGAATTGATCAAATCTTGTGATGCATGTCAAAGACAAGGCAAAATTTCACATCGAGATGAGATGCCTCAAAATGCTATCCAAGTTTGTGAAATTTTCGATGTTTGGGGTATTGATTTTATGGGACCTTTTCCGTCGTCTAGAGGAAACAAATATATTCTAGTAGCCGTCGATTATCTTTCCAAATGGGTTGAAGCCAAGGCGCTCCCCACCAACGATGCTAGAGTAGTTGTCAAATTTTTGAAATCCCTTTTCTCCCGATTCGGTGCACCGAGAGCGATCATAAGCGATCGTGGGACCCATTTCTGTAATGACAAATTTGATAAGGTTATGTCTAAATATGGTGTCACACATCGTCTTTCTACCGCTTACCACCCTCAGACTAGTGGTCAAGTCGAGGTGACGAATCGTGGTCTCAAAAGAATCTTAGAAAGGACGGTAGGAGAAAACTGCACCTCATGGTCAGACAAGCTAGACGATGCTTTATGGGCTTTTAGAACCGCTTACAAGACTCCAATTGGATGCACTCCCTACAAGTTAGTTTATGGAAAAGCGTGTCACTTACCCGTCGAACTAGAACACAAGGCATATTGGGCTCTTAAGCATGCCAACTTCGATCTCAAAACCGCGGGTGATCATCGAAAGCTCCAACTCAATGAACTTAACGAGCTTCGAGATCAAGCTTATGAGAATTCATTAATCTATAAGGAGAAGACGAAGAAACTTCACGACTCAAAGATCAAGAATCGAATCTTCAATGTTGGTGATCAAATTTTACTTTTCAACTCCTGATTAAAGATTTTCTCAGGAAAGCTCAAATCCCGATGGTCCGGTCCTTTCACTATTACCGAAGTTTTTCCTTATGGAACAGCCAAATTGTCTCATCCCGATGGTTCAAATTTCAAAGTCAACTGTTACCGTCTTAAGCATTACTATAGAGGGGATACACCACCATTAGTTATCCCGGATCTCCAAACTTTCCCTATGAACAACTAAATTCAGGGATCGAGTCGAGCTTGCGACTCGGTGACCAAAAACAAGCCGCTTCGTGGGAGTTCACCCCATGCTTATCCATTCTCTTTCTATTTTCTTAAATAATGTGTTGTGATGTGTTGTGCTATCCTCTTCCGGTTTCTTGTTGTTTGTTGTTTGTTGTGATTTTTGCAGGATTAACCCAACAAATTCTAAAAAAGACTCTCGTGTCCGGTGTTGTATCCCGTTTCACTCAATCTTCTCATCCTTTGTTTGAAATTAGTTTGGGGAAATCCGATATCCTTTCATCTTATCGATTCACGTTTATCTTTGCATAATTCATAAACGGCTTAGATTTTCGTAGAGACCCGACTTTAAACATTGAGGACAATGTTTCGTTTTAGTTTGGGGAGGGAATCTATCGATTTGATGTTACCTGCTTATTGTTTTGTTCTCACGTACCCGTTTTCCCACAAAAATAGCAAAAATTTTAAATTTTTAAGTTCTTATAGTAAAAAAAAATGAAAAAATATAAAAATATTAGTAGTTGAAAATATAAAAAAAAGTGTTAAGACACGAATGTAGGTTTTCCGTTGGTAAGAATAAGAAGTAATTTTTGACCCGATCGTACGTGTTGTGTTCTTGCTCTTCTCCCTTAACATTAATGATGATTAGGTTTGTGCTAGTCTCATTAGACTTTAAACATGCTAGACTTGAAATCATTAGTAAATGAAACTTGTGCTAATCTCAGTTGAGTTTAATATGCCGAGTTGGATTTTATATAGGCTATAGTATTTGCGAATTTTTTTATTAGAGATTTTTTAAATGCAAAGAATAAGAGATGATAGTGTTGATTACGAATTAGGATGCTAAACAAAGTTTATTTGGAAAATTTAAAGGCTTATAAGAATAACTTGTGGTTTTTCTTTCCGAGTTCTTAAATGATTAATTAATCGTTATACGTGTTCTCTTTAATTTTTACAAATTAGAGTTTTACTCTTAAAAGTCTAATCAACATATTCAGAGAAAAAGCTTTGTCGATGATGAAATCCAACATCATTGGTAAATAAGAATTTTAGTTCAAGTTTATACTTTGGTTTTCTTAAACAAAATTTTTCTATTTGCAAAAATAATGTGTTAAATTAATTAATTAATATAGTTAAAAAAAATAAAATAAATAAATAAATAAAAAAATAAAAATCTCTAAAAATGTAGTTGGTGAATAAAAAGGATGCAAGTTATAAATCCTTAGTGTTAATAATTAATATACAAACTCCATCGCAATAAAGTACATGGGCATTTGTCGGTTCGCTCCCGATGTGACATCGAAAGAAAGGGTGGAGGTTGTATATTTAGGGTTGGTATCATAATAAGTACACGAGCTCTTGTCGGAGGCGTGGCCGATGTGTCGTCGAAAGAAAAGTGATACCGATTCCTAGCCTAATAATGTAAATAGTAATAATAATGTTGCAAGTTAGAAAATAAATAGTAAAAGTTTCATTTTCTAAAACCAAGGTATTCTTTTGAACTAAGGTTTGCAAAAGTCTACAAGGCTTTTTCATCGGAAGTTCATGCGTCTCGATTATTATTCTCCGGATGGGGTGTCAAAAGCCTTAGCACTTACCCGATGACGGTGGGATGCTAGAGAAGAAAGTCATTCATGGGACAAGTGAACCAACGATGTCTTAGCTAAGGAGGTTTTTGTTTGCTTTGAGATGTGATCTTGCTAAGTGATTAACATATTAGCCCAAAAGGCCCATGTGTAAAGCTTGGTCGGATTTCAACTATCTAAATATGTGGATTTAATGGTTTAAATTAATTTGAACACACACACCTAAATATATGATTTATGTCGGGAAGAGGAATTCACAAGTTGTAATTATAAGTAGTCTTAGCATCTTAGCTCGTACTTAACGGTGATCTTATTTTTAAGCTTAGCATGGGAAAAGTGAAAAATCGGGGATGATGAAGTTATCTTTTAGACACTTAATTGTGCTTTTTGTTCTATGATCCTAAAAGTTACCAATGAGGTAATGAAAACAATACATTATGTCAACACAAATAAGTTGTAGTTAGGTAGTTAATTATCAAGAAAAATCATAAAAAGAGAAAAATCTTTGAAAATGGGAAATCGGGTGTTTTATAACTTGTGATCTCTTAACTCTCTCAACAAAAATCTTTGCTACTTTTCAAAGGTTTAGTTTGGGGAAGTTTCGAGGTATTTGGTTATAAGGCATGTGATATTGCGTGAGGACACGCAATCGTTTAGTTTGGGGAATTTTGATAAGTGTAAAATACACATATCCGTTAATACCTAAAATGGCCCAATTAAACCCAAAACAGACCAAAAATGGCAAAAATATGCTTGTATTTGTGTTTTGTGTGTGCAGGTACGGATATATCAAAAATCACAAGAAAACCGTCAAAAACGGGCAAGCACGGACACAAGAACGGAAGAGTGAACAAAAGCCGGAAGCCAAAGCCAGAAAAAGTCAAATCTTCAGTCAACTCCAGTCAATCTTGGTCAACAGAAGTCAACCACAAAAGACAAAACCCAAAATGTTTCAAAATAGCCCTTCAAGTTTCAAAAGTTGCAAAAATAGTCCCTTAAACCTCAAATGGGCCTTAAACCCTTAATACCCTACCCGGAATTATAATCTAGCCCATAAGCCCAAATCTTAAGCCCAATAACCCTTTCATAAAACCACAGGGACCATTCTTGCTATTTCCTAAACCCTTTTTTACACTACACCTTTTATAAACAACCACAAGGACTGAATGTGCAATTTCTCAAAAGTTTAAAATGAATTAACCCTGAGTCAGTTAAAAAGGGCGCGAAGAAAAGAAACACTATTCATCTCCTTCCCCAATTCACCACGCAGTAAAAGGAAAGGGCAAATCACAATTAAGGGGTGAGTTAGTCAATTCAAGTGATAAACAACAAGATGGCAAGGTTAGATTAGTCATATCAAAAGCTCTTAGTAGCTCACAAGGCAAGGATCACACGTGGAGGTTGAGAAAGCACAAAGGAATGGGGATTTTGCATTGGATTCACTCAGTAAACTAACACAAAGTGTCACATCAAAGAATGACAGCATGGCAATCCTTGAGTGTCCACACTTGATCCAACGGATGACAACATCTCCCCAATGATTGGATTGATTTTGATGGCTGAGATAAAGAGGAGCGTGCAGGAGCTCAAGGCCTAGAAGGTTCTCTCAATGGCTATAAATAGCACCCTCACCTCACACACACGGATCTTATCTTACTTTTCAGCTTTAGCTTAGTTAGAATTTTAGCTTAATGTAATTTTAATCAATAAGTTTGTAATTTCCTTCTTAAAGTTATGTAATCAGCTTTTTATATTAATGCAATTCAGATTTATCTTAAGCTCTTTTCATTTCATAAGCTCTTATTTTTATCTCATATAATTGTCACTGCCTCATTAAGCTCTCATAAACAATTCAACTCTCATGAGTCTATACGCTCATGATAGAGCTAAACTGACTTAATCATACTTAAAAACTTAAAAATTAGCTTTAAAATTTACTTATCTTTGCAAATTGGACTTTTGGAAGGAGATCTAGGAATGGAAGAGATCTCATGGACTTTTAACTAGCTTATCCAATAGGATAAGCTAGAGCTTGTAGCTGATAATTATGTTTAAGCTTCTGTTTAGCTGAAGCTGAGGTTAGTTTTCATTTAAATCCTTTTTTCCTTTTAAATTCCTAGTTTAATCTCAGCTTAGTAGTATAGATTTGTTTATTTTCTTAAACTGTTAGCTTATTATTGCTTATTTACCTTTATTCTAGATTATTAGGTATGCTAGATTATCTAGTTTATCTTAATTTAGTTTAGATCTTAATATTTCATTTCTGTCATAAAAATCTATAAAAAACCAAAAATATCACTTAAGTTAGTGTAGATTTTAGATTTTAGCATTTTCAGTTGTTAATTAATGTTGTTTAAAACTGCTGTTAAACAAGGGACTAACAAGCATAAACACTAAGGACTAACAAAGAAATTTCCTAACAGTCAAGTACAAACCAAGTTTAACTAATGAAATAGAAATCTACAAAAACAGTCCTTAAGAACTAGCCCGAAATTCAAACTACGTCCAAAGTGCTATAATTTTAAAAAACTTAAAAAAGCAAACTTAATAAGTAGCTTATGGGTATCATTTTTAATAAAAACAACTCTATCTAATAAGGCCAGAATAAGCAAGAAAATTAGCTTATTGTGGGACAGTGTCTTAAGTTGCTTAATGGCTTTTTTTTTTACTTTTCTTTTTGAATTTTAAAGAACACAATAAGCTACAAACTATTTAAGACAATGAAAATAAGCAAAGGTGACTAAATTAAGCTAAATCCAACAGATTTTAGACACTAAATAAGCCTAAAGTACTAATAAGCCTAAACTGAGTTTTAGTAAAACAGTGTTAACTACAGATTTTAAGCTAAAGTTTCTAAGACCTAATAAGCTAACTAATGTCTAGAAGCTAATAAACTAGATGGACTACCCTAAATACTACATAAATAAGCCATAAAATCCTATGGTCTAGTGAGGAATAAGCAGAACTAGTAGGCTGAAAAAGGTGCTTGTGCACCAGGGTAAGTTCAGTCAAGGTCAAGGGGTGCTTTTGAGCTTATGGAATAAGCTCAAAACTGCTTAAAAGTAAAAATCAACCTTAAACAGATTAAGTAGGCCAAGTAAAGAGCTTATGCTCAAAAGGGCTTCTCATAAAACTCATTTTTGGCTGCTGGTTTTGAGGTCCTAAGTTGAGGGTTTTAAAAAAATCTTTTGACTTATGAAAAATTTGACAGATTTGACTAAAATGAAGGAAACAAAAAGGCTTTTGAGAAAACTACTTTGACATTAAAAGGGAACTTAACAACATGTTTTAAAGGTGATATACACAGCTTATTCCATTAAGCTTTGTATATATGAATCTTGGCTTAACAGATTTAAGCAGTTTTTTTAACTAAACAAAATTAACACTAAAGGCTTAAATTACTACTGATAAACTGACCTAATCCACCCCCTACACTTAGCCAAAAATGGCTGAGTATGTTTGACCCACTAATAAACCACAATGACCCATTTTGTAACTAAACCAAACACCCTTTTAATTTTATAAAAACGTTTTTTAACTGATTTTTAAAAAAGGGAAAGCTGAAATAGGTGATTATAAGTAGTGTTTAACAACTTTAACACATTTTTACATGAGATAAACAGAATTAAAGAGCTTGTATGAGACTTTAAATTTCGACAGTGGTCACTTGCAATTTTTCAAAGAAAACTATGAAATTTTCATTAATATTTAAGAACTTACAACATAAACTTTTAAAAAGAACTGAAGTACAATAATGATATAATAAAGACTTAATTAAAACATTTTAAACTAAAAACAGGGTGTGTTTGTGTTCGGCTTGTTCTTCTAGCTTTTATACAAGTCCTAAGTCTTCACTTTTTCTTGACTTGTGTTAGTTGTGTGAGTACAGACCTTTGCACACTCTTCTAGCCCTCAGATCACTTTTGTGCTTCTTCACATACAACCTCAGCCATTGATGTTGCTCGGTTTGTGTAAGATTGCCAACATGGCTTATTATAAGGGTTATGGGGAGTGGGAAAGGATATGGCTTAGCTGTTGAGTGTACTAGGGAGGTGGGTTAGAAGAGAAACCGTGGGTGAGGGAGGTGGTATGGTTTGGCGGGAATGGTTTCGAGTACAGGGGAGGGTATAACGTTTAAACACAATTGTTGGGGAAGAGGCAATTTTGCCCCCCCAACTTTCATTCTGTTTTCATTTCTTTTTTAAGCCATGGCAGTTATAAGTAAGTTTCCAAATAAGCACAAATGGTCCCTTTGTTTTTATAACTAAAAGAAAACAAAGAGACTTTTAGGAAATTGCAAATTTGGTCCCTGCGTTTTATAACTAAAGAATAAAGAGAGGTTTTGGAAATGGCAGCTTTGGTCCCTGCTGTTTTTTAAAGGGAAAAGGTTGTTAATATTGCAAAATTAGCCCCTATCTTTGTATTTTTTCATTTTCATTTATAAAACAAGTATAAAAATGATATTTTTGGTCCTTATGTTTTATAGAAAGGATTGATGGGCTTTGGGTTTAAAAGGTGTTGGGCTTTGGGTTTTGTATTGGGCCATTGGGTTTGTATTGGGCCCAATAAGGTACAGGCTTAGCTATTGGGCTTTTTCAAGCCCAATAAGGTATGAAGTGGGTTTGGGCTTGCAATGGCTGAGATTGGCTGTAACTGGGCTAGGATTGGGCCTTCAAAGTCTTCACAGTCTTTGTCAATTGCACACAAATGGGCTGTTGTAATTGATTGAGGGCCCATTTGGTCTTCACAGTCTTCATAAATATACTATTGGGCTTTCCCGGCCCATCAGATGGGTTAAGATTGCATTCAATAGTATTCTTCAGTTCCGGCTCCGGTTTGACTGCTGATTCTTCTGTATTGACTCTGACTTTGGCATTTTTGGACTTTGGCCTTGATTTTGCACAGTCTTTTCCATTCCATGCTCAGTTTTGTCATTTTGGCTTGGTTTTCTGTCTTTTTTGTTGATATCCACTTCCTGCACAATACAAATGCAAAACAAACATATATTTGGCAGTTTTTGTCTGTTTTTGGTCATTTAAGCTCGTTTTCAGAGGTAAAAGATATGTGTAATTAAGCACTTATCAAGCACCCTCACCTCACACACAGAGATCTTATCTTATCTTACTTTTCAGCTTTAGCTTAGGTAGAATTTTAGCTTAATGTAATTTTAATCAATAAGTTTGTAATTTCCTTCTTAAAGTTATGTAATCAGCTTTTTATATTAATGCAATTCAGATTTATCTTAAGCTCTTTTCATTTCATAAGCTCTTATTTTATCTCCATATAATTGGAACTGCTTCAGTATAGCTCTCCATAAAGCAAGTCAGCTCTCATGAGTCTATATGATTCATTGATAGAGTACAACTGACTTAATCATACTTAAAAACTTAAAAATCAGCTTTAAAATTTACTTATCTTTGCATATTGGACTTTTGGAAGGAGATCTAGGAATGGAAGAGATCTCATGGACTTTTAACTAGCTTATCCAATAGGATAAGCTTGGTGCTTGTAGATGTTTTATTGCTGTTTTAGCTTCTGCTTTAGCTATTGATGAGGTTAGTTTTCTTTGAAATCCTTGTTGCATTGTATATATCATGTTTTAAATCTCAGATTTGTAGGATTGATTTGGTTGTGCAGGCTTATTTTATGTCTGGATTTGGTGGGATTTTGGTCCTTTATTCTAGATTATTAGGTATGCTAGATTATCTAGTTTATCTTAATTTAGTTTAGATCTTAATATTTCATTTCTGTCATAAAAATCTATAAAAAACCAAAAATATTAGTTAAGTTAGTGTAGATTTTAGATTTTAGCATTTTCAGTTGTTAATTAATGTTGTTTAAGCTTGTTTTAAGTTCATTATCATCTGGTATTTAGGTTTTGTTAATTGCTTTTCAAAATTTCAAGCTAATTTGAATCTGTCAAGTACCTTAAGGAGTGTTTGGCATAGGCTTATTTGACCCCCTAAAGTACACAAAATTTTGACCACTAAAAGTCAAAGGTTATTGGTAATATTTTTAGGACAGCTTAAAGATGATGATTGATTAAGTTTTGAGAAAGTTTTAAGGGTTTGTTTAAGCTATAATTCATTTTGAGTCTTATTGAATGCATCCCTGCACCAGGGGAGATTTCTCCTTAAGATTTGTTTGTTAAAAAATTGAACCAAGCCTTTCATGCTTGGTTTGCACTTGTAGTTAGCTCAAACACACTCAATAGGAGTGTGTTGTGTAGGTAAACCCTTAAGGTAACCTGCATTATTGATCTTTGCTTGTGTCAAGTGCATCAGTACTAACAAACAGTTAGTACTGCTGTCACTTTTGGCTTAAATTTTTAGCTAGATAATCATAGGTTTTAGCTTCTAAGGTTAAAGTAGGATTTAGATTAGGTATAGCTTAATTCAGTTTAAGACCTATTTTTCATTTTCTAGCTTAAATTCCTAGGTAAATTTTAGCTTATAAGTCATTAAAAAGTCAAAAAGCCCAAAAACAGTTCTTAGTTTAAGTAGCTTTCTAAGTTTTAATTTCTAGCTTATAACTTAAGTTTTTATGATTTGTTTACTTAGCATATATATAGGTTAAGTAGTTTTCAAAAGCTGAGTGAGTAGTATAGCTTATTGAGCAATTGAGCATATAGAATTTTTAAGCTTATTATCTTGTTTCCTGAGTATGCTACTTAAACCATCATTTTCAGCTATCTTCTAGTGTTTTAAGCTCTCATCTCTTTACTTATTTAGTTTAAGTACATCATAAGCTTTCTATAGCTTCTTTTAGTTTTAAGTTTAAGCTTATTTTTAGCTTTTTATAGCTGTTTAAGTGAAACCAAGGGCAAAAGCTTTCTTTCTGAAACAGCTTATTCATAAGCTGTTTTAAGAGCTTATTTGTCACTTTCAGATAAAAAGCTCAGTTTTAAAGTTGTTTAAAATCATGTTTTTAATAAGTTTAGATATTTAGATTTGTTAAAAGAAAGAAAAATAAAAATTGCAAAAAGTTGGGGTTTGCCTGCCTCGAACCCACGACCTCCCTCTTATATGCCATACGTGTTAACAAGTGTGCTACAATAGCTCATCCATCAGTGTTTCCTTTCATTAAATACTTATACAAGTTTTAATTTACCTTTTCATTTATAAGCCGTAGCCTAATAAGCAATTTTCACAGCTTATATGATAAGCTGAGTTGAATCTTATAATTTTCTATTAATCTTTGTTACATTTTAGATTTTTCCTGAATTTTTCGTAATTTTTCATCAATTATTTTATTTTTAATAGTTTTTCGAAAGTAAAAATCTTAAAAAATACATAAAAAATAGAAAAAAGTTTCAGAAAAATACAAAAAAATAGTTTTTAGTTTTATAAAAAATAGCTTTAGGTTTACATTCAGTAAAATCATTTTTACACTTTTTAGATCTTAATTTTCATTTTTGAGCTTTTATTTTTAATTTTAAAAATAGGATTTTAATTTTAAAAATAGTTAAAAATAGTTTTCTGAGTTTTTATGTTATTTTAGACTTTTCTAAGTTTAAAAATCATTTTTCTAATTTTTTAAGACTTAATTTGCTATTTTTTTAGGATTTAATTAGATTAAAATAGTTTTAAATTCATAATAAATCCAAAAATAATCAAAAAAATGTTTTTCTTTTTCTTAAAATTTTATTTTGTCCTAATTTAGGTTTAGAATTTTAGTTTGCATTTTTAGGGGTTAAATTTTAGTATATTTGCTTATTTGTCGCTTTTAGTTGCACCCGTTAATTTGTTTAAGTGTTTAATAGCTTTTAATTGTTAATTTTAATTGTTGCTTTTAATTAGTAGTTATAGAAACTCAAAAATATCCTCTCTCTCATTCAAATCACAATCCAAGCTAAAACGTGGTTTCAATTTCACAAGTCGTTGAGGAAACGACCTGGGTGATCATACTTTCCGGTTAAATATATGTATTATATATTATATATATATCTTCTAAGAGTGAATTTTCTTTAGGGAATTTTCTTAATTACTCTTGTGGTAATATATCATATATTTTATTGGTGTATTTTATTACACATCAGTTTTTTGGCGCCGTTGCCGGGGACTTGTGTTAAAAATACATTCGTTTTACGTTTGTTGATTTGGTTTGAAGATCCTTTCGTCCTCGAAAGTTTCATTTTTGTTAAATATTTCAAAAATCCAAAAAAAAATAAAAATATAAAAAGTAAAAAATATTTTCTTTTTCTTTTTAGTATAGTTATCATAAAAACATAAAAAAAATCAAAAATATAAAAAATTGTTTTTTTAAAAAAAAATAAAAAAAATACACAAAGTTGGTAAAAAAGCACCAACATATAATACCTTCAATTGAGGTATTATCATAAATAAGTTCCGGTGAACTTGAAAAGTTCTCAAATCGAACCAAAGATTCAAAAACTTGCCATTTGTGTCACTTACGAAGTATGACTCACCTTGAAAAGCAATTTTTGAGAGTTACCGTGAAGTAAGTTGATTATTTGGATTTAAGTTGTCTTCCGTGTATCCGTTTAAAATACTTTGTTAAAAAAAATAAAAAAATTTAGTGTAATTTTTGTATACTTTTTAATTTCTTTATTTTTAGTGCATGCGCACTCGATCTCAAGCTCGTAATCGAAATCGTCGACAACAACAAATAACAACGGTTATTGTTAAGGAACCTGAGTTTCCAATGGCCGATAATCGTACCATGGCTCAGATGTTACAAGCTCCCATCGAGGGATACGAAGATGCAATTGTTGTTCCACCGATAAATGCAAACAATTTTGAGCTTAAACAACCTTTGATCAACCTTGTGCATAGTAATAAGTTCACGGGTAGACAAGATCCTCATAACCACCTTCGATTTTTCGGCAAGGTCACTTCAACGTTTAGACATCCCGAAGTTCCGAACACTTCGATTAAGCTTTTGCTTTTTTCCTTTCTCTCTAGACGGTGAACCCCGAGATTGGTTAGATAAGGAACATCCTCGATCGATTCTAACTTGGGATGATCTTGTCTCGAAATTCATAAACCAATTCTTTCCACCTTCGAAAACAACTTACCTTCGAAACAAAATCACTACTTTCTACCAAGAACCGAATGAAACCTTCAACGAAGCATGGGAACATTTCAAAGAACTTCTTTGTCAATGTCCTCATCATGGTTTCTCGAAATTACACCAACTTGATACGTTTTAATTCTTTGATACCTCAATGATAAGGATGATTAGATTTCCGCGCGGGGTCTGGTGGCAAATTTTCAGATAAGATGCCTCGAGAAGGTTTAGCCATTATTGAGAGTAAATCCAAAGTGCGTTATTCAAGAAGTCGTCCGAATGATTCAAGAGCGGTTACGAATGCTCCTTCTTCTACTTCTTCACCTTCCAATAATTCTTTCGAGATTCAACAAATGGCCGCCTTACTTGAAGACAAAATGAATATTCGAATGAGCCGATTAGAGAAAGCGATTAGTGAAAAGAATGCTACAACTCCTGCTACCGTCAAAGCAGTCGAGGAAGTTTGTGTCACATGTGGATCAAACCATAATTTCAATAATTGTCCGTTATGATGGAATGAATTTCTCGTTTTTCATGATAACATTTATCAATTCCAACAAACCGCCGCCGTTGGCAATTTTGTTCAAAGAAATCCTCCTAATTTGGCAAACCAAATGAGACCACCGGGTTTCAATCAACCAAATGTTTCAAAAACCCAAGGAAACCTAAACCTGATATCAAGGAAACAATTTAAATTCAAATCTCAAAACCGTGGAGGCCATTTTTAACCAAAACTGTAAATACAATCAAGGAGCCGTTTATCAAACCCCCCCCCACACCATACCATACCACAAAAATCTACTTTTGGTTAATCAAGCTTTCCTTCCCGTTTCACAAATTCAAGGTGTTTCTAAAACGGATTTTGAAAGTTATGCTAAAGCTAATGATGCGAACATGAATAACTTGCAAATGAAGTTGGATAATTTTCAAAGAAACCAAAATGATTTTCAAAGAGTTTACAATGATTCTCAAAAGAAGCAAGATGATTTTCAAAAGATGATGCTAAGTTTCATGCAAAACTATCATACCAACCAAGCTTCAAGTTCAAGTTCGTTACCAAGCAATACCATTCCAAACCCTAGGAACGAAGCCAAGGCAATTACCACACGAAGTGGTGCCTTATATGATGGACCTCCGATTCCACCACTAGTGGTGGAAAAGGAAAGTGAGGTGACAAAGAATACGGAGCTACCTAGCACCGAAGACATCCAACCTCCTTTGGTCCAAGATCAAAACAAAGACAAAGAACCAATCAAAGAGCCTTCTTTTGCTCAAAAGACCAAGACTAGTTTGCCTTACCCTTCAAGACTTGCAAAAGAGAAAATTCGTGAAAAGGATGATATCCTAGCTTCAAAGTTTATGGAAATTTTCTGTAATCTTCACTTTGAGCTAAGTTTCGTGGATGCTCTCATTCATATGCATGTTTCTCCGATGTTCAAAAGATGCTTAATAACAAGACAAGTTAATCGAGTTAACCATATGTCACCCTTTGAATGAAAATTGTAGTGCGGTTTGTTCCTCAAAGCTTCCAGAAAAGCTAGGTGACACGGTTCGATTTCTTATTCCCATGTGATTTTCGGGAGAGTTTGATAATTGCTTAGCATAGCCGATTAGGTGCTAGCATAATCTCATGCCTCTTTCATTTTTTGGGAAAAAGCTTGGCCTGGACTCCGGGCCTAATGATACTAAAATGGTGTTGAAATTAGCCGACTTTCCGAACAATTTCCAACCAATCGTGTAGCCGAGAACATTTTTTTGTCAAGGTAGAAAGCAAGTTTTACTTTCTGTGCGACTTTGTTGTTCTTAGATTTCATGCCGTCCTCGAGTAACGTGATTACTAGGGAAGACCTTTTCTTAGGACAACTCATGCTTTAATTGATTGTTTGGTCTTCTTTGGTATGACAGGAGTGATAACGCTTAGAAATTACTGATCAATCATTTAACCCTTAGATGTGGTGAGACGCATTCTATTTCGTACAACAATCTCGAATCGTTGAAGAAAGTGATCTTATTGATGTTTACGTTGTGAAGATACTCACAAGAAGTCTTGATGTTTTTTCCGACTCAGTTGCATATGGCAATCCTTCTCCCGGATACGATCCGATTGTTTCAAATTCTTCTCCGACTCTCACTCCTTTCGGGGATAGTGATTTTCTACTTTTGGAAGAAGTTGATACTTTTCTTGCTATATCCGATGATCCAACTTCACCAGAAGTTGATGAAGCTTATTATGACCCAGAGGGGGACATTCTCCTTCTCGAATCTCTTCTCAATAGTGATCCTTCACCGTCACTAAATCAAGGAAATTACCTACCAGAAATCAAGAAAGAGCTTAAAGTTTGTAAATCTGCCAAATCTTCAATCGATGAACCTCCTGAGGTTGAACTTAAGGACTTACCACCTCATCTCGAATATGCATTTTTAGTAGATAACAACAAGTTGCCTGTCATAATTGCCAAAGATTTGAGCGATGATGAGAAGACCGCTCTCATAAAGGTTCTTAAATCCCGAAAGCAAGCAATTGCTTGGAAGCTCTCTGACATTAAGGGTATTAACCCAGAATTTTGTTCTCATAAAATTCTAATGGAAGACGACAATGAACCAGTTGGTCAACATTCAGAGAAGGTTACAAAGATCCATGATGTCATTAAAAAGAGGTTGAAATCTTCTTGACGCTGGATTGATCTACCCAATCTCGGATAGTCCTTGGGTGAGCCCAGTACACTATGTACCAAAGAAAGGAGGAATGACCGTAGTAACCAATGATGATAACGAATTAGTGCCGACAAGACTTGTCACAGGATGGAGAGTATGCATAGATTATCGTATGTTGAACGAAGCTACAAGAAAAGACCATTTCCCTTTGTCTGTTCATGGATCCATATGCTTGAGAGACTCGAGGAAATGGGTTATATTGGTTTCTCGACGGTTTCCGGGTCTATTTCCAAATTCCAATTGATCCAAATGACAGAATAGGACACATTCACCAGCCATACGCGAATGTTTGCTTATAGCCGCATTGCCTTTTGGTTTTGGTAATGCACAGGATCGTTTCAAAGGTGTATGATGGAAATCTTCCATGACATGATTGAAAAGACAATGGAAGTCTTCATGGATGATTTCTTGGTTTTTGGAAATTCTTTTTCTACGTGCCTCACCAATCTAGAAAAAAAAATACTTAAACGGTGTGAAGACACCAACTTAGCTCTAAATTGGGAAAAAGCCATTTCATGGTGAAAGAAGGTATCGTACTCGGACATAAGATCTCGAAAAAAGGAATTGAAGTCGACAAAGCTAAGACCGATGTGATTTCTAAGCTACCTCACCCTACCACCGTCAAGGGAATTCGAAGTTTTCTCGGGCATGCTGGTTTTTACCGCAGATTCATCAAAGACTTTTCAAAGATCTCTCGACCCATGACCCATATCTTAGAGAAAAACACTCCTTTTATCTTCTCGGAAGATTGCATTTTAGCCTTTCAAACATTGAAAAAGAAGTTAACCAAAGCTCCAATTCTTATTGCTCCAAATTAGGACCAACCTTTTGAAATCATGTGCGACGCAAGTGATTATGCAATAGGTGCGGTTCTAGGGCAAAGGATTGAGAAGCATTTTAAACCAATTCATTATGCAAGTAAGACGATGACTGAAGCAGAATCAAACTACACAACAACCAAAAAAGAGATGCTTGCAGTAGTATACGCTTTTGAGAAGTTTTGATCATATCTTATCATGAACAAAAGTGTTGTTTACACGGACCACTCCGCATTGAAATACCTCTTCAACAAGAAAGACGCCAAAGCAAGATTGCTTAGATGGGTCTTACTTCTTCAGGAATTCGATTTTAAAGTGATTGATACCAAAGGAGCTGAAAACTATGCAGCCGATCACCTCTCTCGTCTTGAAAACCCGTATGAGAATGTTTTTGATCCTAAGGAGATTAATGAAACCTTTCCTCTTGAAACATTGAATACGGTGACTTCTCATGATAATCAAAGTACCCCGTGGTTTGCCGATATAGCAAATTACCACGCGGGGAATTTTCTCATCAAAGGAATGTCAACTCAACAAAAGAGAAAGTTTTTCAAGGATGTAAAGCATTACTTTTGGGATGATCCCTATCTCTTTCGAACATGTGCGGATCAAATCATCCGTAGGTGTGTATTTGGCCAAGAAGCTCTTGAAATCCTCAAAGCTTGTCATGAAGGACCCACCGGGGGCCATCATAGTGCCAATATCACCGCTCGGAAAGTATTTGATGCCGGTTTCTTTTGGCCTACGATTTATAAGGATGCTTACGAATTGATCAAATCTTGTGATGCATGTCAAAGACAAGGCAAAATTTCACATCGTGATGAGATGCCTCAAAATGCAATCCAAGTTTGTGAAATTTTTGATGTATGGGGTATTGATTTTATGGGACCTTTTCCGTCGTCTAGAGGTAACAAATATATTCTAGTAGCCGTCGATTATCTTTCCAAATGGGTTGAAGCCAAGGCGCTCCCCACCAACGATGCTAGAGTAGTTGTCAAATTTTTGAAATCCCTTTTCTCTCGATTTGGTGCACCGAGAGCTATCATAAGCGATCGTGGGACCCATTTCTGTAACGACAAATTTGAAAAAGTTATGTCTAAATATGGTGTCACACATCGTTTTTCTACCGCTTACTACGTTTAAACTAGTGGTCAAGTCGAGGTGACGAATCGTGGACTTAAAAGAATCTTAGAAAGGACGGTAGGAGAAAACCGTGCCTCATGGTCAGACAAGTTAGACGATGCATTGTGGGCATTCCGAACCGCTTACAAGACTCCAATCGGATGCACGCCCTACAAGCTAGTTTATGGAAATCGTTACTAGTTTATTTCAGTTGTCATTTACAGAGTTGAGCTAGAACACAAGGCATATTGGGCTCTTAAGCATGCCAACTTCGATCTCAAAACCGCGGGTGATCATCGAAAGCTCCAACTTAACGAACTTAATGAGCTTCGAGATCAAGCTTATGAGAATTCATTAATCTACAAGGAGAAGACGAAGAAACTTCACGACTCAAAGATCAAGAATCAAATCTTCAATGTTGGTGATCAAGAAAAGTTTTTACTTTCTCAACTCCCGTTTAAAGAATTTTCTCCCGATAAATGCCAAGTCCCGTGGGTCCGGTCCTTTAATTAATTACCGAAGTTTTTCTTATGGCCACTCGCCAAATTGTCTCATCCGATGGTTTAATTTCAAAGTCAACTGCACCTGTCTTAAGCATTTACTATGTGAGGGGTGATACACCTCCCATTGGTTATCCCGGATCTCCAAACTTTTCCTAAGGACAACTAAATTCAGGGATCAAGTCAAGCTTGTGACTCGGTGATCAAAAACAAGCCGCTTCGTGGGAGTTCACCCAATGCTTATCCATTTTCTTTCTATAATGTGTTGTGATGTGTTGTGGCTATTCTCTTCCGGTTTCTTGTTGTTGTTTGTTTCTTGTGCATTTTTGTAGGATTGACCTAACAATTTCTGAAGCCTCTCGTGTTCGGTGTTGTATCCCATTTCACTCGAGCTTCTCATCCTTTGTGTGAAATTAGTTTGGGGAGATCCAATATCCTTTCATCTTATCGATTCACGTTTATCTTTGCATAATTTATAAACGGCTTAGATTTACGTAGAGGGCCGCCTTTAAACATTGAGGACAATGTTTCGTTTTAGTTTGGGGAGGGAATCTATCGATTTGATGTTGCCTGTTTATTGTTTTGTTCTTACGTACCCGTTTTCCTACAAAAATAGCAAAAATTTTAAATTTTTAAGATCTTATTTGTAGGAAAAAATGAAAAAAAATATATATAAAAAATAAAAAATAACAATAAGTGTTAAGACAAATGTAGGTTTTCCGTTGGTGAGAATAAGAAGTAATTTTTGACCCGATCGTACGTGTAGAGTTCTAGCTTTCTCCCTTAACAATTAATGATGATAGTTTGTGCTAGTCTCATGTAGACTTTAAACATGCTAGACTTGAAATCATTAGTAAATGAAGACTTGTGTTAATCTCAAATAGATTTTAAATATGACGAGTTGGATTTTATATAGGATAAGTATTTGCGAATTTCTTTATTAGAGATTTTAAATTGCAAAGAATAAAAGATGATAGTGTTGATTACGAGTTAGGATGCTAAACAAATTTTATTTGGAAAACTTAAAGGTTTATAAGAATAACTTGTGGTTTTTCTTCCCCGGAGTTCTTAAAATGATTAATTATACGTGTTCTCTTTAATTTTTATAAATTAGAGTTTTGTTCTTAAAAGTCTAATCAACATATTCAGAGAAAAAGCTTTATCAATGATGAAGTCAACATCATTTGTAAATAAGAATTTTAGTTCAAGTTTATACTTTGGTTTTCTAAAATGAAATTTTTCTATTTGCAAAAATAATGTGTTAAATTAATTAATTAATTAATTAAAAAAAATGTCGTTGGTGAATAAAAAGGATGCAAGTTATAAATCCTTAGTATTAATAATTAATACAAACTCCATCGCAATAAAGTACATGGGCATTTGTCGGTTCGCTCCCGATGTGACATCGAAAGAAAGGATGGAGGATGTATATTTAGGGTTGGTATTATAATAAGTACACGAGCTCTTGTCGGAGGCTGTGGCGATGTGGCGATCGAAAGAAAAAGTGATACCAAGTTCTAGCCTATATGTAAATAGTAATAATAATGTGCAAGGTTGGAAATAGATAGTAAAAGTTTCATTTTCTAAAACCAAGGTATTCTTTTGAACTAAGGTTTGCAAAAGTCTACAAGGCTTTTTCATCGGAAGTTCATGCGTCTCGATTATTATTCTTCGGATGGGGTGTCAAAAGCCTTAGCATTACCCAATGATGGTGGGATTGTTTAGAAGAAGAAAGTTCTTAATGACAACTGACACAATGATATCTTAGCTAAGGAAGGTTTTGGTTTTGTTTGAGTTGTGACTCTAACTATAGTGATTAAGTATTAGCCCAAAAAGCCAATGTTTGTTAAGCTGGTCGGATTTAACTAATATAAATATGTGATTAATGTTTAAATTTAATTTGAACACACACACATTCAATATATGATTTATGTCGGGAGACGAATTCCACAAGTTGTAATTATAGTAGTTTAGCATCGTGCTCGTTACTTAACGGTGATCTTATTTTAAGCTTAGCTGGGAAAGGTGAAAAATCGGGCGAATGATGAAATTATATTTTAAGACACTTAAATGTGCTTTTTGTTCCATGATCCTAAAAATTACCACAAGGTAATGAAAACAATACATTATGTCAACACAAGAATAAATTGTAGTTAAGTAGTTAATTATTAAGAAAAATCATAAAAAGAGAAAAAGTTTTGAAAATGGGAGAATTCGGGTGTATTATACTTAGTGAATTCTCTTAGCTCTCTCAAACAAAAAATCTTGTACTACTTTTCCAAAGGTTTACGTTGCTTGGGGAAGTTTTTTTGAGGTATTTTTGGTTATAAGGCTTGTATATTGGTGAGGACACTGGGAAAAATGTTTAGTCTTTGGGGAGAATTTTGATAAGTGTTAAAATCACATTTATCCGTTTATACCCTAAAATACCAATTAAAACCACAAAAACATGCTAAAAATGGCAAAAATATACTTGTTTTTGTGTTTTGTGTGTGCAGGTACGGATATATCAAAAATCATAAGAAAACCGTCAAAAACGGGCAAACACGGACACGAGGAACGGAAGAGCACAAAAGAAGCCAGAGATGCAAAGCCAAAAGCAGGAAAAGTCAAAAAGTCAAAGCTGTAGTCAACTCTTGGTCAATTCTCAGTCAACAAAAGTCAACCACTAAAAGATAAAAACCCCAATGTTACCCAAACAGTCCCTCAAAGTTCAAAAGTTACACAAATGGTCCCTAAGCCTAAATGGGCCATACCCGGATCCAAAGCCCAAATCCTAAAAGCCCACTACCCTTTTATAAAACCACAAGGACCAATGTTGCCATTTTCCAAAGACCTTTTTACACTACACTTTAATTAACCAACTACAAGGACCAATCTTGCAGATAGCCAAAGTTCAAACGACTTTTACCCCATTTCAGTTATAAAAAGGGGCGCGAAGACTTTTACTATTCATCGTCCCCTACCTCATTTACCCATGGTCAAATCATAGGGCTTTTCCTAATTGAGGGTCAAGGACGACAATTCAAGTGATCAACAGCAAAATGGCAGGGTTAATTATGTCAAATCAAGCACTTTCATTGGCTCCATGGACTCAAAGAAGCACAAGAGAAGCGGGGTTTTGCACTAATAGCTCTCACAAAAGAAGCACATATGTCTCTATCACGGATTGCCAAGCTGGCAATCCGTGTGAGTTCATTTGTGATCCAAGGGCTACTATTGACTCTCAAATGATTGATGGAATGATTGGCTGAGATTGTCAGGAGCTTGTAACAGATTTTAGGCCTAGAATCTTCATCATCAGGCTATAAATAGCCCTCACTATCACACACACATGGCACCTAGTTTTTAGAGTAGCTTGGTAGTTTTTAGCTTAAAAATTAGCTTATTGTAATTTCTTTTAAAATTCAGTTGTAATTTTCTTTTGATAATGTAATCAAGTCTTATTTTAATGAAATCTAGTTTTTAAATAATCTGTCAATAGCACTTTTATTTTTCACTCATAAGTTCTCAATTCTTCTCAAATGATAAGCTAAATATCAAAAGCTACTAAATAAGCTCTTATTAGTCTCTAAGCTAATAATTGAGCTCAAATCTCACCTTAATCATACCTTAACTTTTAAAAATAGCTTAAAACCTTATAACCTTTGCTTTTGGACTTGTGAGCTTATGGAAGGGGAGTCAATTGTGGAAGGACTCTCAAGGATTTTTACTGGCTTATTTCTAATAAGCCAGAGCTGTTGATTAAGCTCAATTGAGCCATAGCTTCTGTTTAGCTGAAGCTAAAGGTTAGTTTTCATTTAACTTCTTTCTGTCCTTTAATTCCTAGTTAAACTAGTGCTTAATAGTGTAGATTTGGTTTGTAGCTTAAATTGTTTGCTTATTAGTGCTATATTCTCTTATTTTAAGTTTATTAAGTGCAATTGATTATCTGTTCTTGCTTAAGTTAGTTTAGATCTTGCTATAGCTTAGTTGTACTTAAAATCAGTCATAATTCTATGGTGTACTATTCGACTCTCATCAGTCGACTTGCTATCTAACTATCTAGACTCTCATTGGGAGAGCTCTAGTTTTATATGGTTGCCAACCTCCTTTTATATCATAAGGAGTCCTAGACTTACAAGGAAACTAATTAATATATTAATGAGAGAATCAATTAATTTTCTTCTCATTAATATTCATTCTTATCTTAATTTGACCAAATCTTTATTTTCTTCTACATCTTGTAGAACTTCATGATGACAATTTTGGTCCTTCTTGTTTCCATCTTGTTTCATTCTATAAAGAAACTATTTTTTAGTGTGTCCAATACGAAACCTTGTTTCTCATCAGTATAAATTCAATTTCCCCTCTCTACCAGTACTTAGTTACTTAAACGAACCAAACCCAGCACTCACACTCGATTATTTGAAAACTTTTATTCTTCAAGAATTCAAGATGACCACTTTAAAGTATTCAGAAAAGCATAACATGGTCGCTTTTCTTAAGAAACCTAATGAAAGTGTGGGCTTCACTGAGATAGTGGATTTTCTCAAAGGTACTTCTCTAAGGTATGCCTTAACTCATAATCCCACTATCTATGATTCCCTAGTCAAACAGTTCTGGCAGACTGCTACAGTCAGAACACTTGCTAATGGGACTCCAGAATTAGTAGCATCCATTGATAATAAAGAATATACTATTACTGAGGCATCTGTTAGAAGTAAACGTCAATTGGAAGATACAGCAGGTATTAGTAATTTACATGATGCTGAAATTTATGATAGGTTGGCAACATTGGGGTATGTTTCTGAGGGCAAACTAACTTTTTGGTAAAAGAATTTTACACCCTAATGGAAATTTTTAATTCACACCATTCTACACTGCCTAAGCCCTAAGTCTGGTGGATGGGATCAATTTGGTAGTCCTATTGCTACTGCATTGATCTGTCTATCTAGTAATAGGGTTTATAATTTTTCAAAGTTGATTTTTGATGGCATGGTTCATAACATAGAGAGTAATACTAAATTTCTGATGTATCCAAGATTTTTGCAAATGATTTTGGGTATCACTACTGAAAATAATGGAAAGTATTTAGCCCCAACTTTGACTAAAAAGCTTTTTGCAAATATGAAAAGGGGATATGCAGGGGATTATGTACCATTGCTGCCTGCAATGTTGGCAGGTGCAGCTGAGGATCAAGGTGAAGGCTCAGCAATCCCAGCTGAACCCCAACACACACCTACTGATCCAGTCTCATCCACATCTCAACCAACAATTCCATCTACCAATGAACCACTTCCACAACCATCACCACCTAGGCAACTTGACAGACAGGATACTAAGATTCCTTAGTCTCAGGGTCCTACTTTCACCCATGTAGCAGATGAGGCAACCACCACAGGTGTAAGGGTTAGTACTAAGGGAGCTACCACTACAACCTCTGGCTTAGATGCAGGGTTGGATAGTGGTAACATACACGAGTCTCCACTCAGGTCCTATGAAGCACCTCTTCATGAAGGTTACACTTCAGGAAGTGCTGAGGACAGCTTGCAACTAAAGGAATTGATGGTCCTTGTACCTAAGCTGGTCACCAGGATTGCTAATTTAGAGAAAGAGCTGCATCAGATAAAGACTACCTATGGGAAAACAGTTCTCACTCTAGTTGAAAGGGTAAAGTCTCTGGAAGTAGCCTTAAAAAGAAAGAAAAAGAAAGTGGTTGTGTCTGACTCAGAGGATGAAGAAACAGATAATCAGGGGAGGAAAATTCAAGATATTGATGATGATCCTCTAGTTTCTTTGGTCAGAGAGTCTATGAAGGAAAAAGATACAGATTTTATGACTCCTATAAAAATCAGTGCTTCAAGGGAGATACAAGAGCAAGATATTAGTCCTATAACCTTGGAAGCAGCTAAAACCTTATCATAGGTTATTTCTCAGAAAGCAAAGTGAACTGATAAGGGTATAAGATATAAGAGGAAACAAGGTCAAAGTCAATTGAAAAAGATATTAGTACTGATTTGGACGCTGGTATTGAAGTTAATCCTGGCAGTGAAGATTTTAATACTGGCAATGAGGATTTTAATATTGGTAGCTTAGGAGTTAGTACTGGTAGTGGACCAGTTAGTACTCCTAGTGTAGTTCAAACCATAAATGTCACAATTCCTTCTCCAATTAAAAGTCAAAGAGAAGGAAAAGCTCCAATGACTACAGAAGAAATTCAAGCTACCAAAAGAACAAAAGCACAAATTCAACAAGAAGAAGCTGGTCTTGCAGAAGCCATGAGATTGCAAGCATTACAGGAGGAAGAGGCTGCAAGACAAGTTCATTTGGATGCTTTGCTAGCTAAAAGGATTTCAGAGGAGGAAGAATTATCAGAACAACAAAAGAAAAGAAAAGCTGAAGTTCAAGAAGCTGCTCAGTATTATACAGAAGAGGATTGGGATACCATCAGAGCAAAACTTGAAGCAAATGCAGAACTGACCAAGAGTCTACAAGGAGAAAGTATGACTAGTGAAGATTTTGCAAAAAGGATGGTGGAAATGATAAATCAGAAAAAGAAGTTCTATGCTGAACAAAAGGCTAAGGCAAGAAGGAGCAAGCCAATGACACAGGCACAACAAAGAGATTATATGAGTACCTTCATCAAGAATCAAAGCTCATGGAAATTGACTCAATTGAAGAAACTTACTTTTGATGAGCTCAAGACTGAATTTGAAAAGCTGGTGAAGAGTATTGAAAACTTTGTGCCAATGGAAACTGATGAAAGAGTAAAGAGACAAGGTGTTCAGCTGGAGCAAGAATTTTCAAAGAAACAAAAGACCATTGAAGAGGTTTCAGTCTTAGAAGAAAGTATTACAGAGCCAGTGATTGCTAAGGAAGAAGAAATTGAGAAGTCTGTAAAGAAGAGAGGTAAAATCAGGAAGCAAAAGGCAAGGAAAGGAATACATATTGACAAGACTGCACAGGATGAAAGTGAAGAAGAAAGGGAAGCATTCATGAAGGATAAAGTCACAAGTGCTTCATCAGAATCTGAGATTGGAATAGATGCTATTCCAACTGCTACAAAACCTCCTAGTATTGTTGATTGGAAGATCATTCCTCAATCTGGTCTAAAGGCTGTTTATCAGATTATAAGAAGAGATGGTTCTGATAAAATATATATGAGTTTTGGAGCCATACTTAAAGACTTTTCAAGAGATGATCTTACAGAATTGTACAGATTGGTGATAAAGAAGTATGGAGTAAATAGGCCTGAAGAGATATATGACAGAGTACTTTGGGGTGATCTCAAGACCATGTTTGATCCACCTCTTAGTGATGATGCAATCTGGAGTTTGCCACTTCAACAGAAGATGATTAATTGAGGTACTATCCTACTTGTGTTGTACACTGCCTAACATTGGATGCATCTACTATATACATGTTAGCAGATAGAAAATATCATTTGTCAAAAGATGTTTGCCAAGTGATGCTAAAGATGAAGCTTTATGATGGGACAATGATGAAAGTTTGTTATCAACTCTTGAAGATGATTGAGAAGCAAGCTGGGATACGAAAGTGATGAATCTCTCAGTAGCAGTGAGCATATTTTTGAAAACTGTGGACTATAATAGAAGAGAGAAGGTTTGGGTGTTGGTTAACCACCACACAACAAATGGTCATCAGTTCACCACGGCTTACATGTATTATAACGGCTAGTCCAAAGCAAAACGGCTTTGGTGAAGGACTTCACAATACGTTTATTGGTTGACAGTTTACCAAAAAACTGTAATGGTTAATCATTGCACCATAGTATTGCACTAAAGATTGGTACACTCCCAGTGCAAACGGCTACTGGTAAAGAGAAACTTCAAATCCGTTGATAGCTGATAGTCTTCTAAAAAAATTTAAGGTTATTCAATGCACTTGTTATTGAATGAAGCATTGACTAGTCCATAGCAAACGGCTCATGGTAAAGACATATCAAATCCGTTGATGGCTGATAGTTTGCCAAAAACTACAAAGCCAACTTAGTTGGATGTTGCTGTGTAACTATGAAGATAAGACAAAGACTAAAAGACAAAGTATGATATGGTTTTTCAAAGAACATCAAACAGATCATCATTCAAGAGAAGCTAAGGACTTAAAGACATGCTTGGATACAATTCTCAAAAGTCCAAACTAAAGACAACTGAAGAAACTTGAAGTTAACAAGTGAAGTTCAAGTTTAGGGGAGGATTGTTAGGAATTTTTTATAACAGACTTAATTCTGTTAGTATTATAGTTAGTTCTGCTAGTATAATAGTTAGTACTGGTAGAAGGATTATCATAGTTAGTACTGGTAGTGTTAAAAAGTTAATACTGCTTATGTAATAGTTAAGTCTGCTTACGCAGAAATTAGTTAGAGTTAAAGATATGCATGAGATATCTTAGGAAAGGATATGCATTATCTTTATACGCATTTTGTAAAGCCCATTAGGGTTTCCTTAGTCTATAAAAGTAACCCTAGGCATAGTCAGTAGACATAGTTCTACACAAAATCATAGAGATCGAATAGTAATCATAGTTTATAATCTGTAACCTAGGCAGATTCAAAGTTTAATATAAAAGTTCTTTTGTGATATTCAATATTGTTCTTCTTAGCATTATTGATTAGATTCCGTATAATCAATAGTGTTCACTCAGTGTTTCATCATTGTTACTTTAGATTTATCTAAGGCAACAAACCCTTTACAAGCTGAAAGTTTAGATCTATTCAGTAAATCGATCCAACAAAAGCCCATGTAACCAAGGCCCATGTCCACCTCATGTAAGTATAAATACCCTCTCCACACATGGAGAGGGTGTTGGTTCTCTTTGTAATTTACACATAGTTCAATCAACCTTTTTATTTTTCTTTTTACTTTCTCTCTCAACTTTCTCTTTCTAGTTCATCTTTTGTGTGAAATGAGTTTTCTTCAATTGGTATCAAGAGCCATGGTTCTATCTTGGTGGCTTTAGTTTTTCGTTGTGGTTAAGTGATTTTAGTTTCGTTGTGGTATTTGAGTTTATTGGATTCGGATTATTGTATGAATATTTACGGCTTATTTAGTACCAAATCTACTCATTCCTATTTTGTTCTTTAATTTGGGCTACTAAACAGTTTGTTTTAAAAATCTTCATTTGGGCCTATACGTACGTCATATTTTCTTGTCTATTCATTGAATATTGGTTTTGTGTTTGTTTTAAACAGTTTGTACGTCATATTTCATGTAGTTTCTTTCAAAACCGTTTCTATCAGCTTATTGTTAAAAAAAAAAAAGAGAGCTTTCAAGTCATCAAATCTTGGTTCTATTGTGGTATACAATATTTCTTTGTTTTGCTTAGTTTGCCGTGGCTTTTTGACCTTATGAAACAGCTTATTTTAAGCTTATTTTCAAGAAAAGGGCACGGTTTATCTTTATAGCTTATTTAGGTTGTAGCTTATTTGTCTCGCGTCATATTAGTAGTTTATTTGTAGTTTTCTTTTCGTAGCTTATACTTGTGGTAAAAGAGCTTTTTGTTGGTGGCTTATTGGTGGTGTAATAGTGCTTATTTTGAGAGCTTATTTTCTGGGTTTCTTGGTGTTCTTCTTGGTCTCGGTTTGAAGAGAAGAAAAAGGTGCGTACAAGGTGTTTGTGTTTTTGCCAAGGTGGTTTAACAACCTCGAACCGATCTATCTTGTCTTTGTAAACCGAACAACTGGCTTCCTTAAACAACCGAACAACTCAAAAACTTGATAACTGAACTACTACTTGTGTGTCAACCGAACAACTCAAGCTAGTAGCCGAACAACTAGCAAGCTAGTGTGAACCGAACAAGTAGGAACCGAACAACTAGAGTACCGAACAACTTGTGCAACCGAACAACTTTGTGTACCGAACAACTTCTTTCCAAGTTCGAACCGAACAACTTAGTTTTAAAGATTAGAACCGAACACCTTATGTTCCATGTTAGAACCGAACAACTAGGTTTGTAGTTGTAACCGAACTACTCAAAAGCACTAAGAACCGATTTACCAAGTTCACGGAAACAAAATTTCACGTTTTAAGTCATTTTCGTTTTTTTCGGTTTCGAGTGACGGTTAATTTCGGGCTTCTAATTACCATCATTACAATCGTGATCTTGTTTCGATCAACGTGGTATGTTCACATTTAACCGACGATAACCGTACCATCCCGCGAGCAAAGAAATAGAAACGGTATCATTTTATCAATTTACAAACGAAGAAGATGAAGTTTTACGTAACATGAAATTTTTTATTATAGTTTAAATTTTGAAATTTACACTCTTCACCCTTAGTTTTCATCAAGTTTAACTTTTAACCCTTTGTTTTCTAAAAGTTTCACTTTTTGTCATTTGCTTTCAATCATTTACTACTAGTCCTTATACTTGGTAGCTATTGCACCTTTAGTCTTTAGGTTTTAAACAATATCAATTTTTACCTTTTAATTTTTAAAACATTTACAATTTTATTTTTTAATTTTCACTTTTAGTCTTTTATGTTTCTAATCTTTTATTTTTTTAGTTAGTTAAGTTTTTAGTTTTAAAAATAGTTTTCACCATTAGTCTTAATATTATGTTTTTTATTTATTTATTTATTATAATCGTTAATTAAGCTCAAGTTCGTTAACGTCACCAACGATTTCAACATCAATTCATTATTGTTTCACGATTTCTTTTTGATTTTGTAAAATCCCGTGAAAGATTCCATTTCTTTTCTTGGATTAAATCATAGATTTGTAAAATCCCGTGAACGGTAATTAATTTCAATCCACAACAAAATCACTTCATCTACTTAAGATCCTTAAATTTCACACATCGAATTTCAATGGAATCTTTGAATTCTAAGTCACAAAAGAGAGAGCTGCACCAGTTGCAACAAATGCAAGACAAGGCTAAGAAAAGTTGCATGACATCATTTCGCCTACTTTATTCACATCTCAAGGTTCTTTCAATCAAGGAAGGATTCGAACGGGCATATGTGGCACTATTTGATCAAGATAAACAGACTTTCACAGAATCGTTGTTACTAAACTTGGAACATCTAGAAAAGCAACTTGATAGAGAAGAGTTTCAAGAAACTGACATAAATTCTTTTAGAGTACTCATGGAACAGTTTTAGACATTCATCAATTTTCGATACTATTTCGATGATTTTGATGGTGCAATGATACGCAAGTCCTTTCTAGAATACACTCGAACCGATATTCAACAATTCCGTGCTACACTGATCCAACACATGGAATCCGTTAAGAAGTCTATTGATGCAAGAGCACATCATAAACGAGAATATGACAGAAGGGTGAATGATAGAGTGATGCAGTCAAAACAGGGAAAGGTTGATTCAAGTAAAGCATTAGATGCTGGTTTGGTTATTACGAAAAGCAATGTGACAGAATCAGAAAGACATGTTTCAAGCAGCAGATCCGGGAATGATACACATGTTGAGGATGCGGATATCAACTCCGTGAATGACAAAGAGCCAATGGCTAAGGTACAATTGACTGCTCAACATAATGTAATTTCTAATGTACAACAGCATTCTGTGCAATCTGAACCCATTTATGACACACATCTGTTGGAAAAGGTTGATAGCAATACCACTCCTAATTCAACAAATATGTGTCATATGGGAGGAGAGATTGACCAAAATGCTGAAAAATGTCAAGTTTCATGTCCTTTACTTGATCCATCATTTGATAACATGACAACTGAATTTTCAAACCAATCTCTCGAGTCTGAAAATATTTCTCTCAAAAAGACCGTTGCCCAATTTCAAAAAGTTTTTTCAAGAATGGAAGCACATTGTGTTAACATGGAACTTAAATATCAAAATCAAGCTTTAAAAGACGGGCAACATGGTCAAATTTTGAATGAAATAAGTAATAAAGTCAAGATTAACAAGGAAATAGAGGTACTTGAAACAATCAATATCGAATTGGAACAAAGTGTGGCTAAATTACTTGCAGAAAATGAGAAGTTGCATAAAGAAAATGAGCATTTGAAACAGACTTACAAAGATCTTTCTGATTCCATCAAAAAGACAAGTGTTCAGACCAAAGATCATGCGGATTCTTTGATTGTCCAACTGAACTGTAAGTCAGTTGAAAATGCTAATTTAAAAGCTCAGATACAGGAAAAGGTTTTTGCAAATGCAGCATTGAAAAACGAATTAAGAAAGATAAAAGGAACTAGTGTGGATACTAAGTTAGCAAAATCATCAACCTTGGGGAAACCGGTTTTACAACCACATAGAAACCAATCAGTTGTTAGACAACCAACTGCGTTTAAGTCTGAACGACCTAGATTTTCAAAACCAAGGTTTGCCTCCCAAGTTGATGTGAATAACGTTTTGTCAAAACCAGTCACTCCTCATTATTTGCCTAAAGTTAGAGAATCTGCTCCTGCAAAACCTCATCATGTGAATGCACCTAGCTCTTCTAGGACTAGTAAAAAAGAATCATATGGTTCTAATGATATGGCTCATAATTACTATCTAGAGGAAGCTAAGAAAAAGACACAAGAAAAAAAATAGGAATCTTAAACCTAGGGAAATGCCTTCTGCTAAAACACACCACACTCCTAATGCTTGTACACCAAAACCTAGGAGCAATAATCAAACATCTAGGAATTGGCCTGCATCTAAGAGTTGTGAGGAAACGCTAAAAGCTATGCAAAAAGCAGACCATTCTAGGAATTCTAGTTCATTTTTGGACTTCAAACACTTTGTTTGTTCGACTTGTCAAAAATGTGTCTTTAATGCAAATCATGATGCCTGTATAACAAAATTCTTGAAAGAAGTGAATTCTCGTGCTAAGATTCAACCCAATAAGACTAGAAATAGTAACAAACCCGTAGATCTAACGAGTCATACTCAGAAACCTAGTAGGAAGATCGTTATAAAACATAGTTTTTCTCCCAATAAGTCTTCCGCTATGCATGAGAAAACAAACACTCCTAGATCTTGCCTTAGGTGGATACCGACGGGTAGAATTTTTAACACTGCTGGTCTTAAGTGGGTTCCAACTGGAAAGACATTCACATCTAGCACAACAAAGGTTGATTGTGAACCCCCAAATGGTTCAAATGATTATATCACTAACCTTTATAAATGCGATCAAACTCTCAATGTCAGTGTAGGTACTCTTAACTTAAGTGCAGATACATTTTGCAATCCTGAAAGGGAAGGACTTAGAGTTTGTGTGCTGAAAAGAGTGATATATCAGAAACCAAGGGTTCTAGGAATTTATGTATGATGAACAAGGACAATGGCTGTTGATTACTTCAGATCAACACCCGTGCTTCATGATAATGGCGTCTGTAGACAACACTTCAGGCCCCGTTCCTCAAAGAAAAGAAAGGTGTACGCTTCAGTGCGCTTTATCTTCAAAAGAAGAGAAATCTTCTTGTTTTCAACCATTCTCATCAACAATGATATGTTCTCACATGCTCGGATATTATTCAAGTAGATCAAGGTACATTAACTTGAAGGGGAGAATAGTGACCATAATATGGTCAAAAGTTGATTGATTTTTCACAATGGTCAAAATGGCTTCTGAACACAGCAGTTCAGGACCCGCACTTCATGAAATGACTCCTGCAACAATCAGTTCAGGACTCGTGCCAAACCCTCCTCCTTCAACACCGTTTGTACCACCTTCGAGAACTGACTGGGATATGTTGTTTCAACCGTTGTTCGATGAATTACTTAATCCCCCACCTAGTGTTGATCACCTAACCCCTGAAGTCGTTGCTCTAATTGATGAAGTAGCAGCTCTAGAACCCGCTGTATCAACCGGTTCACCTTCCTCAACTACAGTTGACCAAGATGCACCATCACCAAGTAACTCTCAAACAACACCCGATATCCAACCTCCTGTCATTCCTAATGATGTTGAAGAAGACAATCATGATATTAAAGTTGCACATATGGGTAATGATCCGTACTTTGGTATCCTAATTCCTGAAGTCCCTTCAGATTAATCTTTGTCAACAGATTCTATTCATACAATTGTGCATCCGGATCACCAAATTTCTAAACACAATAGCAAATGGACTAAGGATCACCCACTTTAAAATATAATCGGTGAACTCGATAGACCAGTTTCCACATGGCTGCAGTTACATGAGCAAGCTCTTTTCTGTTACTACAATGCTTTCCTCACTGCTGTTGAACCCAAGACGTACAAAGATACTTTGACTCAATCCTGTTGGATCGAAGCAATGCAAGGAGAGCTCAATGAGTTCGAACGCCTTAAA
>BQNB010062222.1:15000-36164 GCA_026074375.1 Tanacetum coccineum
AAGGACTTTTTACTTGATATTGTTCAGCATCCTAGTCAATCTCTCTTCCCCTATGACTCATATTTGTTGAATCAGGAGTGGTATTGCTATCAATCTTTTCCAACAGATACGTGTCATAAATGGGTTTAGATTGCTTAGTATGCTGTTATTTATTAGTATGGACATTATGTTGAGCAGTCAATTATACCTCAGCAAATGGCACTTGGTCATTTACTGGTCTGATATCTGCATCCACAACATGTGTGAGATAATTCCCTGAACTGTCCTGCTTTCGAGATTCTGTCCCATTTCTTTCCATGACAACCAAATTAGCATCCAATACTTTACTCGAATCAACCTTAGCCATGCGTTTGCATTGTTTCTTTTTATTGCCCTTCTATCATATTGTCTTTTATGATGTGTTCTTTTAACAACAGACTTCTTAACATTACCCATGTGTTGGAGCAGTGTTTCTCTAAACTGTTTAACTTTGATTCTAGTGTATTCAGCAAAATACTTTTCTGTCATTTGACTGTCATAATCCCAAGTGAATTGCGAATCGATGAACATTTGAAATTGTTTGTTGATCACCCAAAAGGCAGCCATGGATCTATCTTCTTGAAATTCATCTTTGTGAAGTTTCTTTTGGAGTTGATCCAAGTTTAGTAACAATGAGACTCTAAAAGTCTGAACATCTTGATCAAAGATTGACGCAAATGCCCGTTCGAATCCTCCCTCGGATCCAGGTCTTTTTAAGTCGTTGTTTGAAAGAACCTGGAGAAGTGAATGAAGTAGTCGAAAAGATGCCATGCAACTCTCCTTTGCTTTGTCTTGCATTTGTTACAACTGATGCAACTCTCTCTCTCTATTGTGAATTTAAATTCAAATATTCCATTATAATTCGATGTGTGAAATTAAATTAAGGATCTTAAGTAGATTAAGTGATTGTTGTTATGGTTATGAGAAAGAAATTATACTTTACGGGATTTTACAAATCTATGATTTAAACCGAGAAAAGAATAAACTTTTACAGGATGTTACAAAATCAAGAAGAAACCGTGAAATGATAATTGTTATGGACTGTTTTAGAAATCGTTATTTTAATTGAAGTACTTGAACTTTTGTTAACGATTGGTTGAGCTAAAAGGACTAACTATGTAATTATTGAACTAACAATTAAACTAACTAAAAAATTCAAACTTTGTGAAAAAAATAAAGGTTAAATTGAAAATTTTATCTGTTACTACGTGACTCTAAAATCTAGAATTATTTGAAAAACTAGAGGTTAAAAATTAAAAAATTGTTTTACAACTTAAGGACTAAAATTGAAATTGTTCTATAATTGTAAACTAAAAGTTAGAATTGTAAATGTTTTGAAAGTTGGAGGTTAAAATTGAAGATGTTGTTAAACTAAGGACTTAGAGTAATATTTGTTATTAATTTAAGGACTAAAAGTGAACCTATTTAAAAACTAAAGTTTAAAAATGAAAAAATAAAATTTTGAATTATATTAAAAAATTGTTTCATGCATTATATGATTTGCATCTTCGTCTTCCTGTTTAAAACGTTTTTTGTAAGGTTTAGTTTGCGGTTTCGTTTCGGAGCAATTCAACAAAAACCGAGCACGTCACGATAATCGTTGAAGGACCGCGATGCTAATGGTAGTCGTTAGAAGACCCGCGAACGTCAATACTCGTAACCCGAAAAACCCAAAAACCGTTTGTCTTCTTCGTTTGTAAACTAAACCGCTACTTGAATGATGATGAACAAGCCGCTGTTAAGCTCGAACAAACCGCTGCCTATTGAAAATTAGCAAACCGTTGCCAAACTTAACACCAAACCGCTGGCAAGTTTTTAATATGTCAGAGTCACGTTTCGGTAAACCTTGAAAAAGAGCAAACCACTGCAACCTGTTATTAAACCACTATGACAACCCGCTATGGACAAACCTCTACAAACAAACCGCTATGACAGAAACCAAGCCGCTACAAGAACAAATTTGGGACCACAGCCAAACCGCTGTGGGTACTATGTTTTGTTTTCTTGCACACGTTCAACTAACAAACAAAAAAACACGGTACAATATTGTCCTTCCTTTGAACAAACCGCTATGAAGAACTCTTAAACAAAAAACAAAACTATGCTTCGGAAAATGAGAAAACAAAACATAAAACCGAGACTAAACAACTTATTAATAAGATCGAAAGTACAACGAGACTAAATAAGCTATATTAAGCTTTAAAAAGATGACCAAAGAAGAATAAGCCAAAAATTGTAAAGCTTTGAAGCTATGATCGATTTTGGAAGGAAAGCTTATAGCCTTTTGTTTTGAACATAAGTAAAACCTTAAAACTAGCAAATATGTCGTGATTAATACGCTAGTAAAATAAGCTTGAATAAGCTATATTAAGAACAAAGAAGCCACGAACAGTTGTTAACTACATCTAGTTGAAGTTTTAATAAGAGAATGATATGAACTTGTTTATCAAATAATAAAAAAAACTTATAAAAGAAAGAAAAACAAACACAGTAAACTTGTTTTCTTGACAAACCAAAACGCACCCTTATTGGTTTCTTGTTGTCTTGTGGCCCTTAGTTACTAAAATAATAATAGTGATCACGTTTTGATTTGTGTTCAAAGACTAAAATTTTTTAACTGTGTAAACGAAAACGAAAAACAGAAAAAAGATATTACCGAATTGTAGATATCTCAAATAAGCACGTAACCATTATCAACCACATAATCACACTAAAAGCCCAAGTCACAACCATGTGTGATGATACTAATTGAAGAACTAGCCAAGAACTTAGAAAAGTACAAATATTGATCTAAACCAAGCAGCAAAACGCACATATACACGATCTAATCATCCCATGAGCTCTGATACTAATTGTAGATTTCTAGGATTTCACACAAATATAGAACTAGAGAGAGAAAGCTAGAGAGAGAGAGAGAGAGAGAGAGTGGAAGGGAGAACACATATATGAAAACACACTTAATGTGTGTGTAAAAATGATTTAACCAACACCCTCTCCATGTGTGGAGAGGGTAAAAATAGTCTTACAATGTTAGGCCGGGCCGGGCTTTTTATGGGCTTTCCATAAGTCGGCCTAGTTAGCTTACTAGCTAATAGATATTATAGACTACAAGCTAATTAAGTAAATACGTGAAGTGACCGATCCTTTTTTGAATTCCTAACAATAGGCTAAGGATTGGCTGCAATTTATTACGCGTTTTCCCTTAAATGACAAGAATACCACCTTACCTTTGGCTATAAGAAGAATGCAGCTGCCAGTTTTGGAATTCATTAGCTTAGTGTAGTTTTTAGTTTCTCTCTAAAAAATGTTTTAACTTATTAAGCTTTAGATTTTAGTTTATTGTAACTCGTTTTCAGCTTATTTTAGCTTATTGTATTTGGATCTTGAAGCTTGTTAATAAAGATGATTTGAGTTTTGTTTGGCTTATTCACGGTGCTTATTTATTTGTCTTTTTTTGTTCGAAAACAAATGGCTTATTTAATAAGCTAAATCCTTTTAGCTTATTTTTCTGTTTCAAATTATTCGATTGTTATGGCTTATTTTCTGTCCACTTCTTCTTCTAATCCTCTAGCTCGATTCGATTTAACAAAATAAGGCTACGAGTATTAGTTTACTCAGCTTATTATTAAGCTTGGGACCATTTTGAATAACCGAGAGCATATTTGTTTGGATAAGTGCTTATTTCATTCGGTTGTGTTCAAAATAGCTTTTAATACTCTTAGTTTGATTCGATAATGTTTTCTGTTTAGTTTTTGTGGTTCCTTTTACTGAATGGATCTTTGCAGCCTATAAAGGATGATAGCCTGGATGTATAAATACAACAGACTATGTAGAAACAATGACTTGAATACAATATGTTAATGCGGAATCTTAACACAAGTACTAAGAAGAATAATGATTTAACAGAATAACAACTTTGTTGAAAATGTTCTTGATAGTCACAGATTGCTAACTATGATATGTTGTATGATTTGTAATTGTCTATTTCATATATCTTCTAACTATGTCAATAGTTATCCTTTTATAGATCAAGGATAACCCTAAAAGTCTTTCATGACTTTCTGACAAATATCTTACAAATATCTTTTAAATATCTTCTTATCGGTACTAACTATTTTACTACTAACGGTACTAACTAACTAACAGTACTAACACTTTGTACTGTCGGTACTAAGTATAACTGTCAGTACTAACTATTGTACTGTCGGTACTAAGTTAATAAAACATTAATCCTAACAGTTAGAAACAAATATCTTAAACCCCTTAGCTGCAAGTAGCATAAGCAAGCTAACCTACAAAAACCCTTAATTTATGACATAAACCCTAATTTCAAAATCATATGACTATCCTAATTTCAAAATCAAAAAATGAACCAAGTACAACTAAACCATAATAGACAATAAGAAGTTTTTTTTAAATGGACATACCAGCTAATGTCGTGATTCACTGATTTTGATGAATCCCACATAAAACTTATAAGAAGAAAGTTTAAGAAATCGGTACCATCAATGTGTGTGTATAAAAAAGTAAGAGATAATCAAAATCAGATTGGGGAAGAAACTCTGAAGAAGCTTCAGGAATTCAATATCACCTATGTGTGTGTTACGTGTGTTCAGAAAGAATAAAAGATAGTTAGAATCCAGTTGTCGACCCCATCTGAGCCTAAAAAATTACGGGAGTCCAGGACGTTTGAAACGACGTCATTCCCTTCCCTATTGAGTATACTTATAATTTATAAGACTTTGTTACATAGGAAATTTAGGCCCATTGATGCCTCTATCAATTATAGACCCACACTTACCTTTTCGGCTCTCATGTGTTTGAGCTTAAAGGTTTTTCTTTTTTCGAACTGATTTATAACTCGTTAGTTTATGTTTTGCCTCATTAATTATATATACAAATATTTAATTAGTTATCAGATAATTCTATCGATATGAACTTATAAATAAAATTGGTTTTTTCTAACGTAAGAAACTCATACTTATTATATTAGGTTAATCTCCCATATCAATAAACATTAACCACAACAATGTATATATGCAACTCTAAAACATGTATTGCAACTATTAAACAAGGCCCTTATTGATAATACGTCAACACATAAACCTGCTATACTAATAATCTCATGCGGGTTGATCGAGAGGCCTTCAAACTAGAGCAACAAATAAAGATGTAGAAAACTAGAAGGGAGGGTTGAATAGTTTACCGGTTAATTATCGGTTTTAAAACTTTTGCTTATAAAATGATTTGATTTGAGTTGTATGTCAATCAATCAACAATATGAATCACAACTAAACTATCTAATCTAATGAACTAAATAAACAATAGCAATATAAAGAGATAAGGAAAGAAACGATCAAACCAAGACACCAAGATTTATAATGGTTTGGCTACAGAGCACCTCTTCGCCCTACTCCACTCTCCGAGTACTCCACTCAAGATTTCACTATGTCAACAAGCTCCTTTTAGGCGAAGAAAACCGTTTACACTTCGCTTACTTACTTTTTCGACACTAAGCTAGATGTCGAGTCCTAATCTTAGCTAGAACCAATCTAAGACTTCACTAAGTCTTTATACACTCACAAGATATATACTTTTGGATTGACACATAATCCAATTCACACAAATACACAATTTACACTATTGGATCTACACACAATCCAATTTACACAACATCACAAAGAAAATATAATGAAGATTTGTGATCTTGAGGAGAAAGAAAGAGATCACTTGATAGCAATTTGTTTCTAGATGAATACGATTGTTCTTCTATTGCACTTGATTAGAAGAGGGGAGGAAGAGGAAATTAATCACTTGAAACAAGATCAAGATATGTTAGTGATCAAGATATATGTTTTAGAAAGAAAGAAAGAAGAAAGAAAAGTAGATCTGAAAAAATTCGTGGCAAGAGGTTCTGTTTTTCAGATGGGGTAGCCTAGTATTTATAGAGACAAAAAGTAGTTGTTACCCTGCTGGCGGTCCCGGCGGTCTCTAATAAATTAGGGGGCCGCCAGGCCTATAAGGGGGTCGCCCTTAGAGTACGCTCCTCTTTTTGTCTTTTTGTGGGAAATGTGTTATCTGTTTTAGAACCTTCCATTTATGGAGGAAAATTTTGATTTCAAATTTATTATTTTAATAAAACATTTCTTTAGTGGGAAATGTGTTATCTGTTTTAGAACCTTCCATTTATGGAGGAAAAATTTGATTTCAAATTTATTATTTTAATAAAATATTTCTTTTATGAATAAATATTTTATGTATATATTTTTGTAAATACACTTTTGTAGAAATGTAAGGTTTAAGAAAAATATTTTCTTGATCACTAATCATGTTTAATGATTTGTTTATCCATACCTTAAGTGATGAATCTTAAAAATAGAATTTTACGATTAGTAATTTAAAAACGTTTAATTTTATTGTAAACGTTTTTACATTTTGTTATTATCAAAACATCGAAAGGTAAAAAAATATAAAAAACGTTTTTAGATATCATTTGTATTAACAATCTCCCTCTTTTTGATGATGACAAAATATAAACTCATTTAGTATAAAATTAGATGTTTATAAATTACTAATGAGTTTAATTCCATTTCTCCCTTTTTGTCGAATCCAAAAAGGTTGATCGTCGAATTGTAGTAGAGTGAAAAAAAATCAACGATTGAAGACTCCCCCTTGATATGTGCTCCCCCTTGTTCGGGGCACCAAGGAATCGATATTACAAAAATTGTGTGCTACAAAACAAGGTTAGAAGAACAAGTGCAAGAAAAATATCTTTTAAAGTAACATGTTGTATTTAATTTAACAAAAGTAGAGTTTCATTTAACCAACAAGAAGCTCATACAATAGCACATCCAACTAATACATTCATGCAAAATAAAACTAGAGCTAATACAAGATAAAGAGAAACAATACTACATAAGTCTTAAATGATTCATGATTCATAGAGAATGACTTTTTGAGCAAAAGGTTTGGGGTGACACGTTTATGAAAATACTTGAAGACATTTTAAGGTGGAGGTGGAAAGTGTGAGGTGATTGCGGTAGTGAGAAGATATTTAAGATGAGCAAACATGATGTTCATCTCATCTCTTAGAGTGAAGAAAAAGGTTTCGGTTGTGAGAACAACATATGCAAGTTGACCCATGATAGTCATGATAGTTGTAGAAAAGAGGATGACCCATGATAGATGGTTAAGGTTGTGGTAGAGATGGTGGTGATGGAGTGTCATGAATGTGATCAAGAGGAGTGATAGGAGACAAAGAAAGTGTGATATCCAAGGAAGGATGACTTTGAAGCGGTTGGGGATTTAGAGGTCTAGGAGGAACATTCAAAATGTTGTTAAGCAAAGGATTCAAGTGATGAGGAGAAGTTGGTTCATGTGAAGATGGTGGTGAAATTTGAAGTTTTGAGTGAAAGGAAGAAGATGTGTTCTCTTTACTTGATGATGTTTCATTAGTGGATATGGTTTTTGATGGTGCATTTGGAGGAGTTGGAGATGAAGAAGTTGTTGTAGGAGAAGGTGTGGTGGTGATATCTTCATCACTAGATATGTTGACAAATAGTTGTCTTGGAGGGATTGTGGTGAGTTTGATTTTCTTGGAAAGGTTAGATGAGGAAGCATTGGTGGAATTCATGGTAGTTTGAGGTGAAAGAGAATGTGAGTGGCGAAGGGATAGAGAAGAGTTCATGATTTAAGGTGGAAGAGACAGATTGAAGAAGTAAGGCATGGGGTTTAAAGTTTTAGATTCCAAAAAGTGTTTGCCAAAATTCAGAAATTATAACTAGGCCTAGATGGGATAGTGGTCAACTGCACAGAAATTCAGGGGGTCACAGTAGAAGAATCCGTGACCTCTGATGGCGGTCCCTTAAATATCCGACAGTCCCATATATATTAGGGGGCCGCCCAATATTTAAGGGGGTCGTTTTTTGGAGATAGGAAACTTTTTTCAGAATTTCTTGATATGTTGTATTTAAATTTTCTAAATTTCCCTTTTTCAGTCAATCCTATTTCATCATGAATCATTTAATACTTATTATCTAACTTCACAATATAAACTATCTTGAGTTCTATAAGGGAAGCATATGTAGGCAAATTTTATCAAAAGATAAGCATGCATAATATCATATATGTAGCAAAGAGTCTATCGATGTGCATGCAACCATTGGTTTAGAATGATAAAATCGAAAGATCATCCATGGCAAACTAAGTTGCCCATACTAAGGACTAAGTTACTAATAAGTAGCATAAATTTAAACACCTAAGCATAATAGATTAGTAAATAATATATATAATAATGTCATAAAGCAATTTCCCTCGTAGCTCACTTCTTCATATTTCTCCACAACCTTCTGAGACTTTTTCCAATTGACCTTACTCCACCACGCTGCTCATCTCGTAATTGTACTTGACGGTTAATAATTTTGGTTTGGAGGATGTAAAATGGTTCCAAGTGAGGGTCAATGTTAGGAGGGTTTTAAAAAACTTGAGGAACTTGATTTGTTAAGGAATTGACATAACGAATGGGGGAATGAGTTCTTGCACGTGAAGTCTCTTTATCATTTCCATCATCATCATCATCGTTGAGATGAGATGAGGATGGTTGATCGAAGGTGGAGCAGGAAGTGGATGGACGACCTCTTCCCGTGCCACTATCCCTTCAGGGTTTTCGCTCTAGTTGAGCGACAAAAGGATTCATGACACGATCGTACAAGACATAGGACTCGTTGTACAACTCGAGATTTTCATTCATGATGAATTTAAATAAACGGGTTAATAACATACCATAGGGTAGAATTAACCTAGCTTGTTTAGTGACCCACTCTATTCGTTTCGCCATGTAATAGGCAAGATTGAATCTTTCGGAGTGTACAACACAATAAAGCATAAAACAAAGATACGCGGGAACATGATCCTGATTACCCCCCAAAAAGAAGACGTTTTCCCGGATGATTTCCTTTAAAGGCTTCAAAGTTGACTCGATTTCACGAGTGAGAATTTGATATTCAAGAACATCAATCTCTTCCTCATAACGGATGCGACGGATTTGACCTTCTCGATCAACTCGAATAAACGAAATGATGTCCTCAATGGAAGGAGGATTGGTTTGAAATGGACCATCCGAAGGGATACCATATGCTAACTCATCAAGTCTCCATCTATCGGTAAAGACACACGCGCCTTCACAAGGAACATCAAGAATTTGAGCAAAATTTTCAAGAGGGTAGGAGAAGAGTTGATTTTGAATCACAAATTCGACAAACATTTGACCTTCGTCGGAATAACTTAAACAATACTGACTGTAAAACTCAATAATAAAACGAGGACACACTTGTTCATTGATTTCAAGAATACACTCAAACTCGACAAAATGAAACAAAGACCGAACATAGTTTAAATCCGTAAAGTTATCAAAAACCACCCGACCCTCGTGAATGCAACGTTCTTCAAGGTTTCTTAGTTTTTATTTTATCGGAGAACGGAATTCATGTAAAATTTTAGGGATATAGTGTCTTGTATTTTTGTAATCTTCAGAAGATTTGCGAGGCATGATTTTCTAGAAGAAAATAAAATTACATTTTATTACTTGTTACATGTAACATGTCATGAGCATTGCTTCTAGTGTGTGCCTAAATGTAACAAATGTGGAGCAACGATTAACTCGACCTAAGAATAACATCCTAAGAGTTAATCCAAACGCTCCTTAATTTGATTTTTGCTCATCCAAACAAGTCAAAAAATACATATGAATTATGTATCTCGAAATTTGTTCATGAGATCATTATGCATGTGTTTGATAATGTTTTTGGGTTGGATTAACAATGCATAACCACAATTTTATTATGTTCTTAACGTGAGTGATTTGAAAATAAAATTGGGGTTTTGGTTTGAAATCAGTTTTTCAACAAATTCACTAATGTAAGCAAATCCTATGTCTACAGAAAGCATATTAGTTATACATTGTATCCTAGTAGTCCTAATTGTCTGAAATTGAAAGAAAAATCAAAAATCCCTAATTTTAATTTTTGGTGTTCATCATGAACCCTAGACTCAAATTGAAAGAAAATAGATGAAATGACTTACAATTGATGGTATTTGTGATATTAGGATTGATTATTAGTGTTGATTTGATCTTCGATTGATGTTTTAATGGTTGAATTTGAGTTTTGGTGGGGTTTGGGTCGTGTACGTCAATGGCAGCACATAAAGGAGTGTTTGTTTTTGTGTTTTGAAATTTTTTGTTTAAGTGTTCTATTTTATGTTCTGCTGATGGCGGTCTCATATCTCCTAGCGGTCCCAAATATATTGGGGGGCCACCTATATGGGGGCCGCCCTTAGTCAAGGTTTTTGACGAAAATTTTACGAAGATGAGTGACATTTTAATTTGCATTTCGCGAATTAAATATGCTTAAAGTACTTCGGATGAATATTTAAGTTGTCACGACACGGAATGGAACACGGACTAGAATTGAGACAGAAGAAGGAGAAGCGGACTAATAGGTTTTATGGAATGTGTTCCATCATTCCTAAACCAAGACGTAGATAGTTAAATGATTCACGTTTAAAGGGTTTAGTAAGAATGTCGGCAATATTGTCGACGAATGACACTTTTTCGATTGAGATATGTCCTTTCTGGACATTATCACGAAGAAAGTGGTGACGAATATCGATGTGTTTGGTACGAGAATGTTGCACTGGGTTTTTGCTAAGGTCAATCGCGCCTTTGTTGTCGCACATTTCGATGTGTTTGGTTCGAGAATGTTGCACCGGGTTTTTGCTAAGGTCAATCGCGCCTTTGTTGTCACATGATGGAACGTCGTCGAGTCGTACGTCATAGTCGATGAGAGCTTGTTTCATCATAGTGCTTGTGACATGGCCTTTCTGGCGCTTACTTATTCGGCTTCGGTAGTGGATATAGATAAGAGAGGTTTGTTTTCTTCGAGAACCAAGATGTATAACAACTACCCTAGTACGTCATAATATCGCTAGTGTATTTTCGATCCAACATATTCTCCCTGCAATGATCAGAGTCGCATAATATTACAGTTTCTATGTTAGTCCCCTTTATGATACCCCAATAATCTAAGTGGCATAGTGGCCTTTTAATGGTATCTGAAGATACGCTTAACCGCTTCACAGGTGAGAAGTTTTAGAGCCTCTTGGATGCGGGCACAAAGGGCATGCATCTTACATGATATTCGGGCCTACTTGCCTTTAGTATAATAAACTACCTATCATACATCGCTAATTGGTACTTTCTATCGACTACATCTTCATCTTTCGTGTGTTTGTATCGTGTGGACTGGGGTTTTGTCATTGCTTTAGAATCTTCTAGACCAAACTTCTTAAGCATTTCTTTAATATACTTAGATTGATTAAAGAAGATACCATCTTCCATTTGTTTTATTTGTAATCCAAGGAAGAAGTTAATTCACCAATTAAGGCTCATCTCGAAAACTAGTCATGCATGATTTTGGAAAATTCATCACACATGTCTTGACATGTAGACATTTTTATTTGAACAATGATGAGATATTGAACTTATTCTTATTAGTAAAAAGAGTGTTATCTACCATTCACATTTTATATTCATGTTTAATAAAGAAAGCTTTTAATCTATCATACCAAGATTTGGGTGTTTGTTTGAGACCATATAAAGCTTTACTTTTGTTATAAACATGATCCGGTTTTTTGAAATCAATGAATCGGAGGTTGTGCTACGTATACCTCCTCATTGATAAAACCGTTCAGGAATGCACTTTTTACATCCTTTTTGGAATAGTTTAAAATCTAAGGCACTAACATAGGCTAATAAGTATTATAATAGACTCAAGATTAGCACACTGGGGAAGAAGTTTTATACATATCGATGGCCCTCTTATTGGTTGTAACCTTGGAGCAAATCTAATCTAGCCTTATTCGAGAAACAACACCTGTTTTTTCGTCTATATTTATTCTAAAATCCACACTTAGTTCCTATGATTGTCATTATTCTTAGGTTGTGGACCTAAACTCCCAAACGTCGTTAGCAATGTATTGTGTAATTTTTCGTGCATAGCGGAATCATGTTTGATCACCTAAAGCCTCTTTTCACATGCTTAGGTTCTATAGTTGTTTTTAATAACAAAAGAAGTTTACTTTGGTTTTGAGGCCTTGTGACCTAAGGGTTTTTGGTTAAGGTGGGGGATTTCCTATGACATTTTCTAAAAGGATGGTTTCTTAGTTTCTTTAATGTGTTGACTATTTAATCGAATCTATAAAGTTTCATCCACAATGTCATTTTCTAGGTTTTTTCTTTTTGGATGACCTTAAATTGCTTCTTCTTATCTAGTCATCATCCACCAAGGGTGATGTCTTAGAGGGTGGAGGAGTTTCATCGAATGTCACGTTAAGTGATTCTTCGACTTTCCTAGTGTGTTTGTTTAGGATGATGTAGGCCTTTATCTATTCTGAGGGAAACTATCCTAAAATGAAACCTTCGTATGAATTTGGGTTGTAACTTGTTTAAGGTAGTCTTTGGTGTTTTAATATGAAGCCAAGCTTGATTCCAAACACTCTAAAATAGTCATGAGTATGGTTTCTTCTACTCAAGTAGTTTTCTTCTTAGTAAAAAGAGTGTTATTTACCATTCCTATTTTATATTCATGTTTAATAAGGAAAGCTTTTAATCTATCATACCAAGCTTTGGGTGCTTGTTTAAGACCATATAAAGCTTTCTTTAATTTATAAACATGATCCGGTTTTTCAAAATCAATAAATCCCAGAGGTTGTGCCACGTATACCTCCTCATTGATAAAACCGTTCAAGAATGCACTTTTTACATCTATTTGGAATAGCTTAAAATCTAAGGCACAAGCATAAGCTAATAATATTCTAATGGACTCAAGTCTAGAAACTGGGGCATAAGTTTCATCATAATTGATGCCCTCTTGTTGGTTGTAGCCTAGAGCAACTAACCTAGCCTTATTTCAAGAAACAACACCGTTCTCGTCTAACTATTTCTAAACACTCACTTAGTTCCTATAATTGTCATATTCTTAGGTTTTCGAACTAACTCCCAAACGTCGTTAGCAATGAATTGATTTAATTCTTCTTGCATGGCGACTGTCCAACTTTCATCTCATAAAGCTTCTTTCACATTCTTAGGTTCTATAGTTGATATAAAACAAAAGAAGTTACTTTGGTTTTGGGCTTGAGACCTAAGGGTTCTTTGGTTAAGATTTCTTATGACATTTTCTAAAGGATGGTTCCTAAATTCCTAATATTGACTATTTCGTCAATTTCTATTGTTTCATCCTCAACAACATTTTCTAGGTTTTTCTTTTCAGTTTCCCTAATGGATTCTTCTTCATCTAAGTCATCATCCACCAAGGGTGGAGGAGTTTCATTGAATGTCACGTTAAGTAATTCTTTGATTTTTCTAGTGTGTTTATTTAGGATGATGTAGGCTTTACTATTTTGAGAATAACCAAAAAAGACGCCTTCGTATGACTTTGGGTCAAACTTCGTAAGGTAGTCTTTGGTGTTCAAAATTAAGCACTTGCTTCCAAACACTCTAAAATAGTCAAGAGTAGGTTTCCTACCTCTCAAGAGCTTATAAGGTGTTTTTCCTAGAATGGCTCTAATAAGAATTCGGTTAAGAATATCTGTTGAAGTATCTACGGCGTTACACCAAAACTTTTGTGGTAACGGTTGCTCATTCAACATAGTTCTACTCATTTCTTGAAGTGTCCTATTTTTCTTTTCAACCACGCCATTTGATTGAGGAGTGCGTGGACCCGAGAAGTTATGTGTAATACCATTGGCATTACAAAACTCTCCAACTTGCACCTCATTATCAAATTCTCTATCATGGTCTGTTCTTATTGACATTATTAAACAACCTACTTAGTTTTGAATTTTCCTACTAAATATTTTGAATTGATCGAAACCTTCGGTTTTATCCTTAAGGAATCTAGTCCAAGTATACCTAGAGTAGTCATCTACTATGACTAAGGTGCAGCGGTTTCCTCCATAACTCCGTAAGGCGAATGGACCGAAAAGATCCATATGGAGAAGTTCTAAGCATCTAGTCGTTGAGACTATATTCTTAGCTTTGTGACTATCGTGAGCTTGTTTTCCCATTTTGCAAGCATCACAAAAATGTTGATCAAACTTAAGCTTAGGAAGGTTTCTAACTAATTCCTTAGAAGTCAACGATTGAATGAGACGCATGTTTGTGTGACCTAATCTCCTATTCCACAATATGGAATTTTCATCAATTGTTACTAGACAAATTTGATCTTTTGGCTTATTTCCTAATTTCATCACATATAAGCCTTTCTTTCTAATACCTCTACCTATGACCTTACCGTCCTTAGTGATTTCACTATCATGTTCAGAGAAAGTTACTCTGCACTTATTGTCATGTATTTGTCTTATACTTAGCAAGTTAAATCCTAAGTTATCAACATGTTCTACATTATCTATTTTGAGAGAGTCATTAGAAATCGTACATTTGCCCATGATGTTACCGTGAAGATTACTACCAAAAATGACATTACCTCCATTGTATGCCTTATAAGTAGAGAAGAGCTTTCGGTTACCCGTCATATGTTTACAACATCCGCTATCCTTGATCCATTCGTCGGGCTCCAAGTCGACTCCAAGGCATATCTCACTTGAAGCATGAGCTACAAGACATGTTTCATCTTTAACCTTCACGTCATCTTCTTCACCACTATCGCTCCAAGATCCTCCGACAATAGCTCTTTGGTTTTTATCTTTTGGTGGTTTTGGACATTCTCCAATAAGATGATTCGGGTCGCCGCATCTAAAGCATTTTCAATCACTTTTACTGTTCTTGTCATCACAGCTTCTTTAGAACGTCTTTTTGTCGTTCTGAGGTTGTCTCACGAATCTACATCTTCTTTTAAAGAACTTCTTGAAGTCTCTTACCGCCATGAGGAACTCTTCGTATTCGCTACCGAAAGTCGAACACTCTTCATCACTAGATTCTTTCTTAGCCTTTAAAGCAATAGATTTCCTATCAACTTTTGCTTTGACTATTTCGTAATCTTTCTTGATGATCATTTCGTGAACTTTAAGGTTCCCGATAAGTTCATCAAGAGATAGTGACGTTAAGTCTTTTGATTCTTCAATCGCCGTGACCTTTGCTCTCCATTTAGGATGTAGAGCCCTAAGAAACTTCCTTACGTAGTTCTTACTAGAATAACCTTCATCAAGAGCTTTAAGACTAGTAATAATAGTATTAAATCTAGCAAAAACACTATCTATAGATTCATCTTCGGAAATGATGAATTGTTCATATTGTTGAACCAAAAGGTCGATCTTATTATATTTGACTTGGCTATTACCTTGATGGGTGATTAACAAAGTTTTCCAAATTTCTTTTGCCGTATTACACATGAAAATTCTTTCATATTCTTTTCTAGAAAAAGCATTTTAAATAACCATTTTAGCTTCATTATTTTTCGCAAATTTCTTTTTGAGATCATCAGTTTGTTTTTCAAAAGGGATAACCTCATCTAATTTGGTTTTCGGATTTTGTACAATAGGTTGAAAATCATCATCGGTAATAACATGCCAAAGATCTAGATCTTTTGATTTAACATATGTCTCGAATCTATTTTTCCAATAAATAAAACTATCGCTTTCAAAGAGTGGTGGTCTTTGGATAGATTGCCCTTCTAGATGTTTGTCGAAATCCATAGATCGATCCAAGCTTTAAAATACAATATATTTTAAAAATCTTGAGTGACCTTGCTCCTGATACCAATTATAGGAAACTAGAAGTAGGGGTTGAAGAGTTTACCAGTTAATTATCCGTTTTAAAACTTTTGCTTATAAAATAATTTGATTCGAGTTGTATGTCAATCAATCAACAATATGAATCACAACTAAACTATCTACTCTAATGAACTAAATAAACAATAAAAATATAAAGAGATAAGGAACCAAGATTTATAGTGGTTCGGCTACGAAGCACCTTTTCGTCCTACTCCACTCCCCGAGTACTCTACTCGAGATTACACTATGTCAACAAGCTCCCTTTAGGCGGAAAAAACCGTTTACACGTCGCTTACTTACTTTTCTGACACTAAGCTAGATGTCGAGTCCTAATATTAGCTAGAATCAATCTAAGACTTCACTAAGTCTTTATACACTCACAAGATATATACTCTTGGATTGACACACAATCCAATTTACACAACACCACTAAGAAAATATAATGAAGATTTATGATCTTAAGGAGGAAGAAAGAGATCACTTGATAACAATTCGTTTCTAGATGAATATGATTGTTCTTCTCTTGCACTTGATTAGAAGAGGGGAAGAAGAGGGAATCAATCACTTGAAACAAGATCAAGATATGTTAGTGATCAAGATATATTTTTTAGAAAGAAAATAAGAAGAGAGAAAGTAGATCTGAAAGAATTCGTGGCAAGAGGTTCTGTTTTTCATATGGGGTGGCCTAGTATTTATAGAGACAAAAAGTAGCCATTACTCTGCTGGCGGTTCCGGCGGTCCCTAATAAATTAGGGGGCCGCCAGGCCTATAAGGGGGTCGCCCGTAGAGTACGCTTCTCTTTTTGTCTTTTAGTGGGGAATGTGTTATCTGTTTTAGAACCTTCCATTTTGGGGGGAATAATCTGATTTCAAATTTATTATTTTAATAAAACATTTTGTTTATGAATAAATATTTTGTGTATATATTTTTGTAAATACACTTTTGTAGAAATGTAAGGTTTAAGAAAAATATTTTCCAGATCACTAATCATGTTTAATGATTTGTTTATCCATACCTTAAGTGATTAATCTTAGAAATAGAATTTTACGATTAGTAATTTATAAACGTTTAATTTTATCGTAAAAGTTTTTACATTTTGTTATTATCAAAACATCAAGAGGTCAAAAAATATAAAAAAATATTTTTAGACATCATTTGTATTAACACAAGAAATAGCGCAGTAGGCAACCTTTGAGTAAAAATATCCGCATAATTAAACCTTGAGGGAACATAGAGAACACGAACTTGGCCTGAAGCAACAAAGTCACGGACAAAGTGAATGTCAATCTCAATTTGCTTGGCAGGCTGGAATTGCACAAGATTAGTAGACAAATATATTGCACTTACATTATCACAATAAACAAGAGTAGCAGTAAAAAGGGAGCATGCAACTCTTGTAACATATTATGGATCCAAGCAGTTTTCGCAACCACATTCGCAACCCCGTGATATTCAGCTTCAGCACTGGAACGAGACAAAGTAACCTATCATTTAGCAGACCAAGATAAAATATTATCACCAAGAAACATACAATATCCAGAGGAAGAGTAACGAGTAACCGGCAACCCGTCCAATTGACATCAGTATATGCAACAAGTTGAGTTATAGATGAGGCATGTAGCTTAATACCATAATCAAGAGTACCACGAACATAGCAAAGAATTCGCTTCAAAGCAAGAAGATGTGGTCCCTAAGTATCAGGCATATAAAGACATACTTGTTGTACATCATAAGATAAATCATGTCGCGTAAAGTAAGGAACTGAAGAGCCCCAGCATGACTACGATATAAAGTAGGATCAGCAATAGGATCACCCTTCGGTCCAATTTTGCACTCGGTATCAATAGGAGTTCTGCACGGATATAAGCATTGCATATGGGATCTCTCAATAATATCTTCAGCAAATTTGGACTGTGATAAAAATAAACAAGATGAAGTCTGCTGAGCAGAAATACCAAGAAAGTAACTCAAAGAGCCAAGATCTATCATTGCAAACTCGCCATAAAGAGAGCCAATAATATGTTGTAGCAATATTGTAGATAATGTAGTAAGTATAATATCATCCATATATAATAATAGATAAACAATGTCAGATCCAAAATGATAAATAAATAAAGATGCATTGGTTTTATTGTGATGAAAACTAATCCGAGTAGCAAAGCTAGCAAAACGCTAAAACCAAGCCCGAGAAGCCTGCTTATGGCCATATAATGATTTATGCAAGTGACATACATAATAATGTCTGATAGAATCAACAAACCTAGGAGGCTGATGCATATAAACCGTCTCAGATAATTGACCATAGGGCTGAGCATAAAAGACAGCGGACTGAGCTAAACCGAGAAACCAGACCAAACATATTTTGGTTCGGTCCTCAGTCCATCCATTTCCTCATATTCGGTCTTCAGTCTAGTCTGGTCCGGTTTAGTCTTACACAAAATAGGCCATTATGCTTTGTTGGACCGGACCAGACTAGCCGAAGAACTAAACTTGACTAACCCGTACATGCATCGAACATTTTGGTCTGGTGTTTTAGACCAAAATTGGTTTTCGGTCCGGTCGAGTTTTCAAACCGTGATCAGCCCTAACTGACCATGAAGAAAAGCATTCTTCATGTTAAGCTGATGAATAAGCCAGTCACAAGAAACCGCAAGACTCAAAACAGTACGAATGGTAGCCGGTTTAACCACCGGACTGAATGTCTCATCACAATCAATACCCTGCTGTTGACTTCGTCCGTTAGCAACAAGACGAGCCTTATACCTGCTTAATGATCCATTTGTATGAAACTTATGTATGAAAAGCCACATAGAATGAACAACATTAACATTAGCTATGCAGGGCACAAAAACCTACGTTTCATTAGTAATTAAAGCATTATAGTGATCTAACATAGCTTCTTTCCAGTTAGAGTCCCAAAGAGCTTGAACATGAGAGCAAGGAAGTGGTGAAGTAGTGGTAACATGACAATTCACATGTTCAAGCGATTTGAAAATGTCGGCTTTAGCACAAGTGACCATGGGATGCATAGACACAGTTTGGGTGCGATTATCTACGTAAGTTGTAGTATAAGTAGTATCTGATTAGGGCTGGCAAGACTTATCGGGCTTGGGATTGCATGTGGGCCAATGGTGTAGATTTGTGAGATAAACAAGCATGATAGCCCGCGCGTTGCTGCAGGGCTTATTTTTTTGCGAATCGATTACATAAGAAGTGAAGTTGGTGTCTTACACATGAATTGGACTAGACTTGGACACTGCGTGTCACGCAGGGGTTACTTATGTGAACTAGGAATAGTTTGCTTTTCTTTTCTAGTATAATACCCCTCATGGCTCTCTATTAGGGGTGTTGGTGAATCATTTGTATCACTTTTGGCTATAAGCTAACAATATATCCTTTTCATCCACCCTCTTTTACTTTATCTTACTAGAAACATCATGCTTATCCTTATGTATTTTGATCAATCCCCTCCCCTCGAATAAGTGAATCACTAGTCTTACAAGTGGTATCAAGAGCTAACCGGGGGTGTTTTGTATTCGTGTTGTGTTGTTCGAGGCTGTCAGCTTATTAGAGCTTATTTTTGTGGGCTTATTTTATGGGAAAAAGCCATGAACTTGTTTTTGTGTTGTATGTGATTCTGTTTTTTATAACAGCTTAGTTTTTGCTTTTTGATAAGTTTTTTTAGGTCACTTTATTTTCCAAAACTTAACAAATAAGCAGATCTGGGTCACTTATTACAGATCTGGTCTATTCATTTTCATTAGCTTATTTTCGAGCTTTTTACAAGCTTATTTGGGCGTTTAACAGATCCTGTAGGTTTTATGGGGTTATACGGCTTATTCGCAACTTTTTGTGGGTTCAAACAGCTTATTTTGGTCAAAAATTTCTAGGCTTATTTTTGAAGAATAGCGGTTTGTGCAAAATGGATGAAGGCCACGGAATGTGTTTGAAGATCCGCGAAATGTGCATCGCGGAATGTGCACACTAGCCACCGCGGAATGTGCACATTGGCCACCACGGAATGTGACAATGGTCACCGCGGAATGTGACACTGACCACCGTTGTTTATGTTTCTTCAATATTTCAGCGGTTTATGTTTACAGGGGTTATCAATCACGGCGGTTTATTACATTTTCTAAACATACACTCTGCCAAATTTTGTTCATGACTGCGAAATATGTAAACACATACCATACTGGGTCAAATTGGTAATTACCGAGTTGACCGGGTCAACTCTCAACTGAGTCGGTCAAAGGTCAAAGAAATGAAGAAGAAAAGACAGACTCGATTCAAACCATAACAACAACATCAACACAGTCATACCAACAACTACATCAAACAACAATAGCCTCAATCAACACTGCCAATTACAACTTTCAACAATTACAGCTTCAACATAATCTACAACAAATCCAACAAGCTACCTAAACCCATCGTCACATTTTCTCACAATCAAATCCACTACTAAACCTAATCCCCTTCTCACAACAACAATACCATCTCCATCACCAATCAACCACAACAAGACTCGAACTAAAAAAACAGTAAACAAGATCTCAGATTCAACCTTCGTGTGTTTCAGTTCATTCAAGACCATCAAAAGATCATTCACACAAAAGGGAATCTCATCATTGATCTGTGAAGGTTCAAAACCCCCTTTGATATTCTAACATAAAGATAGTTGTATAACAAATTTGTTATAAACTATACCTTGTTTCGATTGAATCAAAATAAACATAAACCTACCCGAGACCAATAAAGGTTCTTTGGGTTGAGTTTTGTTTTTGAAAGGTGTCTTGTCTGTGGTTTGTGTTCATATTCTTGTGAAGCAATGGATGAAGAAGTAGATTCTTGTTCTGCTTTGGAATAATAAGATGGAGGGAGAAGAAACTTGTATCAGGTTTTTGAGATAATGGAAAAAGAGGCGAGTGGTTTATACAACTAGGACTAGTGTTACCCTAATTATAAGGGTTGTGTTGGATTCGGTTTGTAACAACACATGGGTCGGGTTCAAGTTAATGATGGGCTGGGGGTTTATTGAATATTTTGGGCCGAGATTGATGATTGTGGATCACACAGAAATGGGCCGTGTAGTAACTGTTTAGACCGTGTGTATGGTGTGTCTACTAGGCCATACTTTTTTTGTTAAGTTGGGCTGTTACGCATGATTGAAACGGATTGAGCCGAGTTTTAAAACACTTTCATGTCGGGTAATGTCTAAGAGACCGGGTTTTATTACTTGGATGAACCGTGTTATTATGGTATATTTTTTGAGCCGTGTATCCGTTAACTATCATAACACATCAAAAATAACGAACAACAACACAACAAACACAATACATTACACTAAAAACGATCCT
>BQNB010062223.1:0-33422 GCA_026074375.1 Tanacetum coccineum
GGTGTTGTTTGGAATGGTTGAGATTGCCATCTATTTATACACATCCATATGTATATGGTGCAATCAATGCTGGTTAATCCTCATTAATGTTTTTTTGAGTTCTTTTGTGTGTTGTGTTTAATTGAGGTATGATGAGGCCTAAATGACATATAAAATAAATGTTACGAGTGAATGAGAATACGAGTAGTGATAGTTTTGAACTGTACTATGGGTTGTTTATGAATAATAAGAACGCGATGGAGCAGTTGGAGAGGTTGGATTTGGCGTTTGAGTCGTTGAAGAAGGAGTTGTTTGGGAAGTTGCATGAGGCATTGAGGAAGCAAATGTTTGGGACGAAGGAACAGGGTTTGTTGAAGTTGCCTCTTATTGGGAATGGAACATCATTGCCATCGGAATCGGATTCTAGTAGTACTAATTGAGGGCAGAGCAAAAGTTTCGTTTTTGTGGTATGTTTATCTCTTTTATTTTTAAGTCGTGTATTATTACATTTGACTTGTATGTGATCAGATTCTTGTAATGTAAGAGTTATACTAATGAACCAAATTTAGTTGTACAATAGTCTGGATTGAACCAGGATTTGGTTTTTGTTACAGTATCGGTAATGAGCATGTTCTGAAGTAAAAACTTTGCATTTTAATCATGCGTTAAACCATAATATCCTTTTTGCCCCTCGTCCTTGGGGGATTTCAGTGTCTTTAGCAGGTCATTGCTTTCTTGAGCTAAATTGAGGCGATATGATTGTTTGAAAATAATAAATGTGGCATAATGGTGTTAAAAACATGAGACAGTTAAACTTAAGTTGATTGTGAACTTTGTTTTGGTTGAATTTCACAGTTTTGTCGAACCAACTGTGATTTTACCATCAAAGTATCTTAAGTCTTTGCAAAAAAGAACTAGGAATCGTGTCAACTTAGTACCTGTACAGGTGAACTTGTTTTTCATTATAACAATTGGACAAATAGGTAATTTTACCATCAAGCCTTAAAAAGGAAATGTTATAGTTTGTATATGGACTACATGTGGATTCTGCTAATGCAAATGAAGTATGCTTGCATTTGTTAGCATTGTCAACGACTTTTGATTACTTACGCTTGTGCTGTGGTTTTTTTTTATGTTGCAGAGCAGTTGTGATGTTGTGTGATGTGTTGTATGGCTGATGAGACAATTGGGGAGGGGAATAATCTCAATGCATATTTATATTTCCTCACTTGTATGAAGCTGCAAATTCTATTTATTTATTTACTAGTTCATGTTGTAAGAGGTTGTTAGTTTAATAGAGTTGCTGTAGGATCTACCATACGGAGAACGGTATGATTTTAAACCTTGCTGGTTGGAACTGGTACTGAATGAGTACCATACGACCGGTATTTGGTACTCGTATTTTTAAAATTGTGATACTATTACTATAGGATCCTACCTCGTAAGATGCACACCTAAAGTTATTGCACGGAGAACGGTATGATTTTAAACCTTACTGGTTGGAACTGGTACCGAATGAGTACCATACGACCGGTATTTGGTACTCGTATTTTCAAAATTGTGATACTATTACTATAGGATCCTATCTCATAAGATGCACACCTACTTAATTTATACATGCATACATAAACAGTCGTATCATGTGCCTTTTTACTCATACTGCCCAAATGTGAATCAAATCGCAAACCTATACTTGTTTGAAACACAATTGTATTTTAATTCACAACATTTTCTGTAAAGAAATTGCGAACCATGGCTTTCCGTTAATGAATCTTGTACTGTGATTAGGCACGAATGAGGTGATCGCTGGGGGTCTGGCGTATATTGCCACTGTTGACACCTTGTTAGGTCTCCCCCTCGGGTAGCAATCCAGCAAATACCGCTTGTAAAAGCGGGAGGGATTGCAAAAGGCTCTGAAAGTGAATCGTTACGCAGATGTATGCATTTCATTTACATAAGCCAAGCTACCAGCGGTTGGAGGAGAATAAACGTTTTTGGATGATACGAGCAATCCTCATCGACTCTGGTATAGATTCCTCACCAGCATCAACATAAGGAGATGACTGAATTTGATAATTAAATGTACCTTCACCTCTTAGATGTCTCGACCCCATATGGATATAATTCTCATACTCGAAGTATTTTAGCATCATTTTTTCTGAATCAATTGTATTGCGGTTCTCATAACATAATTTTGCAACAAGACCCAAGGACTGTTTTCCATCTTTGCGCAACCAATAATCAATCTTGTGGAATTCTTCTAAGGAGAATTTTCTCCCTGTTAGCACCTCTGTGAATACACTTCTAAAACTGGAGAATAAATTTGTCTCGAGTGTAAAATCTACTTCAGGGGGACCTGGCACATGCAGTAATCCATATTCACATATACACAATGTGTGTGTGTGTGTGTGTGTGGTGGGGGTATGACTGGGAATAATTTACTGAACCCAGGATAATAGTCACCATCGACTAGACCTGTAATATGGTACTGTAGATCTCTCTTATCATAATCACGATCTTCTACCAACTTAGTAATGTCATACTCTAACAGTTTTGCCGTAAAATCCTGCATACTTATATTCTGTTAACACACTTGAAATCCAAAAAGGGGTGTACACAGACCTTTTAATGAATCATCAACTTCTAAAAACAAAAAATTAAGCTGGCAAACTGGGAAGGAAATGCATATATGCCACCTATATGTTGGAGGAAGTATAAAGGGTTTGTAAATTGAAAAATTAAGTTAAATTATAAACTATTGTTGGCAGAAACACACATATAAGGACAAAAGGTTAACATCCAGGTTTCTGTATATGGGGTTTGCCGGAAAGTGTAAACAGTGAATTATAGTTGGCTATGGTCTTTCTAGCTTTGAGTGGCTACAAGAAAAGAGCACAAGTAATACCTCATTCAGCAATATCTTATATTTGTCAAGCTCAAATGCACAGATGCATTCATAAAGTTCGCTGTCCTGCGAGAAATACGAAGCTAATTTACCAACATTATCTGTTGTGTTGCACAAGTAAACAATCTCTCGCGCAATTCCAACAGCTATTTTCACCTTCGCAGCCAATGGAAGAAGCCTTATAGTTCCTAACACCCACAAAAATCAAATTCCTTAAAAAAACCCTTACCATATATCTACGTTACACCCTCAAAAATCAAATTCCTTAGATAAACCCTCACCATATATCTACATTTTAAGCAAAATATATTGCTTGCGTATAAAGTTATTTATGCTGCTTACCACCCGAATGGAGGCCCCTCAAGTTTCGATTATGTACGACAAGACTGTGAAAACAAGTAAGTTTCGCTTTTGCCTTTGAAGTATCCAATGACATTAACAAGTTTTGGGATGACGAAATTCTTTCAACATTCTCAGGATCACTCTGCATTGCAAAGTGTGATCAAGTTTTAACAACTGGCTAAGGTGCCATGAAAGAAATTAAAAGCCATAAAGTGCATATCAATTACATCTTCCGAAAAAACAAGAATGTGCGATTCTATAAGATATGAAAAACAAGGGTAAATGCTAAGATCAATTAAATCAGGTATTTTCAAAACTTTACAGAATTGGCTATCAACTATCCTTAACAAAATGGGGCACAATACTTGTATCACCATACACGGGGAATATACTGTATTGTTGATCCGCAATTGTCTTCTTACTGTCGAAACAGAAGATTTGCGGGATCGGGATCTCAACGTTCATTATGGCCCGTTTCAATTCATATGTGATACTTTTAATATCTCCAGCAACTAATTCACCATGTTCAGGAGGCTTTTTACCAATGTCGCCACCATCCCTATACACTGAAGAACCCTGATTCATGTGGTTTTCATTGCTCTTTGGGAAACCTGTGCCACCCTGGCCTTTAAAACGGACAAAAACATCAACGATTTTTATTATTATTGCTATTTGGTAATAGTTATTAACCAGGAGAATGAACAACAAATACACACATACATTAATGAACACTAACGAAAGTTTATGTATACCAGAGTTTTGATGTTGCTGACGCCCGATACTTACTTAATATCCAAGTGAATCCCGATGTGGCCTGGCAGAATATTCTGCAGAATTGTCCGCATTTCTCCTGTAGTTCCCAGCAATCCTGATGTTGGCCACAACTGAGTCATGCATAGGCAGTTTTTCAAATCCCTAATCACAAACAACGGATTTGCCAATTTCAGCAAACCCTCTTTAAACATTTTGCAGACATTGTCTGTTATAGGTAGAATCCCACAGTTTGGTCGAATTTTCTGTTACTTTTCACACCGTTTTTGAGCCCACCTTGACAAACTACAATGTTCTTACTCAAGCCGTTCATCCTTACGGACAAGCATCCCTGATAGCAATTCAATCAATTGTACCCAAATGCATATCACTATAGTTTTTCCTTGGCAGTTTTTCTGGTATAGAAAAATTCTCTGGAGCCAGTAACCGACATGTGCACTTTAAACACTAACACTAATATTCATTAGCTTGCTTGATCGATAGGTACCATCTTTGATATTTAAACCAAAAATCAGAGATCATAGCTGCCCAGTTCTCATCTAATAGAATGTTCGAGCTTTTCACGTCCCGATGTATGACTCCACGCTGGGTGCCAAAACCGGTGTGAAGGTAGTCTAAACCACGTGCAGCACCTATTGCTATCTTCAATCTTTGAATCCAACTTAAAGGAGTATCAGTGACTTTGTGTAGATGATCATATAGGGTTCCACGGGGCATGTACATTAAACAAGGTTCATCTCCTTTGATATCATCACAATAACAATCAAGACACAGGTTACAGATTGGCGCAAGTTTAGGCAAAGCATCTGTATTTCATCCTTAATACTCAGCATGCCCCTTGATTGGACATAGAATACTCAAAAACGTTTGTCTAGCCACAGAATATGGACTAGATTTCTTTCAATAGAGATTTGACCTTTGGACACCTTTCCGAATCCTCCTGTCCAATGGACAAAGTTCATCATCAATGTAGGTTAGTTGCCAGAACTGAATCTTGCTATAGTTAAATCGGGACTTGGTTGTGCTGAATGGAAGTGTGATGATGTTCCAATTTCTCAGCATCAACATTTGCTTTGTCCATTATCCTGGTTGGTTACTGAGATCAGCAAATCAACTTTTCTTGAAAACTTAGAGTAAAAAAATTCTATGTACCAGGGCGAAATTATAATTTGAATATATGTTTTTCTTTGGGGGGCTAGTTTTAATTTTCATAGAGAAGTAATGACTAATTCAAGAACAGATGTGATGATTTCACCATCAAAGGGCCCACTCACAATTTGAAGTTCATACATTCACACCCGCTCATGCACAAGCCTACAACCACACTTTGGCATGGGTGGACCCTAAAGAAAGAGACAAAATAATTAAACGAGTGGAGAATGGGGGGACATGGAATTGATTTGAAGAGTAGGAAGATTATGATCTCCAAGTGTGAACTGCTATCATCATTCCTCAACTCATTTCGCCATAAGGTGTTTGTACTGCATTAATTATTATATTTACATCTTCATTCATCACCACAACCTAATAGTTAATAGAATCTAGTCGTCCAGGGAAGCACTAAATTAAACTCGAACTTAAAATTCCATTTTTCGACCTGAGTTCAAATTTTAATATTAAACAGGAAGATATTTGTCTGATTGAGCATACATATGGACCAACAATGATCTAAAGTACAAATGTTATGGATACAACATATGTTGGTGATTTTATTGTCATCAATCATTTTTGTGTAATGGTGATTTACCTGAGACCAAATGGATTTCAAGTTACGTTATAATACGAGTTCGGAGGTGTGGAGTGCACACTTGTATAAACTATTAATTGTTTTCAAGTATCGGATATAACGGTAAAGGTTGTGATTTACATAAAGGGGGGTAAACACCTTGGATCTTTTATTATAGTGACAGAAATTCATTCGTCACGCATAGTGTTGCAAATGGTTCAATGATATGGACTGTTTGCATTTAGTGACAGAACCGGTCGTCTGATAATGAACTATGCCTTCAATGGGCTGCAGTTAGTGACAGTTTTAACTGTCACAAATTCGTTGCAGAAAGTAATTGAAGGGTGACCATTTATTAAAAGGTGTGACTTTTCACAAAGAGACACAACTTTTCCCTACAACTACCATTCGTCACCATAGTGTTGCAAATCTCAGTAACCAACCAGGATAATGGACAAAGGAAATGGTGAGGCTGAGAAATTGACATCATCGACTTCAGAACAACCAAGTCGCCGATTTACTATAGCAGATATTCAGTCTGCAACTAACAACTTTGATGATGAACTTGTCATTGGACAGGGAGGATTCGGAAAGGTGTACAAAGGTCAAATTTCTATAGAAGAATCTAGTCATTTCGTGGCTATCAAACGGTTGGATTCTATGTCCAATCAAGGGGCAGCTGAGTTTAAGGCTGAAATAGAGATGCTTTCTAATCTTCGCCACTTAGTTCTTTTCTGATATATTCAGTTCTTTCTTTTATGCCATCATATCTCACACATAGAACAGGTTTGAGTTCCATATCAGAAGGGTCTATTTTCTACATACACAAAGTCACTGATACTCCTTTAAGTTGGATTCAGCGATTGAAGATAGCAATAGGTGCTGGACGTGGTTTAGACTACCTTCACACAGGTTTTGGCACCCAACATGGAGTCATACATCGTGATGTGAAGAGTTCGAACATTCTTTTGGATGAGAACTTGGCAGCTATGATTTCAGATTTTGGGTTATCCAAAATAGGTCCCATCGACCAGACAGCTTATAATGTTAGTGTTAGTGTTAAAGGCACATTCGGATATCTGGATCCAGAATATTTCTATACCAGCAAACTGACAAGGAAAACTGATGTGTATGCATTTGGGGTTGTTTTATTTGAATTGCTATCAGGGAAGCTTGCAATGGACAGAGATATAGAGGGGCAAGGTAGTTTAGCAAGGTGGGCACAAAAATGTGTAAAAGAAAAGAGATTTGATCAAATGGTTGATTCTAATATAACAGGAACAATTGCCCCCAAATGTTTGAGAGGGTTTGCTAAAATTGCAAATCGTTGTTTGATTAAGGGTTTGTAACAACGGCATCTAAGCATGACACAGGATGTGCAAAACATTCAGGATTTGCTGGAACTACAGAAGAAATGCGGCAATTCTGCAGATTCGCCAGTGACATCGGGATTCAATTGGATGATTCGTCGGTATCGGGGGTCAGCAACTAATCAAAACTCTGGTATACATAAACTTCTCATTTAGTGTTAACTAATGTATGTGCATTTTTGTTGTCCACTGTCCTGGTTAATAACTATTACCAAATAGCATCTGATTGTATTGTGTTTGTGTATATATCTCTTGCTTTACTAATACGCATCGCGTCTCTGTTTTTTAAGACCATGTTGGCAAGTCAAGGAGCAGTGGAGCCAACATGAATCACTGCAACCCGTTATCAACTATTGGGGATGCTGATGGTCTTCAAGAATCCTCACATTGACCACTGGTACCGACCGAAGATCTAAAAGAATTTACATATGATGAACTGAAGTATGCTGCCAGAGGCTTTGGATATGAAACATGCTTGGCTGAATGGCGTTACGGGAAGATTTACAAAGGTTGGCTCAATGAAATGACTTAATCCCCCTCCGAGGCTCGAGATAATGGATTGGCCATTTCCAAAAAGATATTCCAGCGAGATCATAAAAAATGTCTTGATAACTCCGAAGTAAATCACTTTCCCTTTATATTTATTGCTAAATAACACGAGAGACAGATTTAGCTTTTGTATGTAGTCATATAGATTCCTTTCCAGTAAAATTGTATATTTAATTGCCTATATCACTCTCTTATTGTTTGCTAACTGCTTAGAAGTGTTTTGCACGTTAATATACCAAATTTTATAATACTTAGCCACTTGTGAATGCAGTTGGAATTGGTTTTGACATACTTGAGGCATCCGAACGTAGTCAAGCTCATAGGATACTGCTTAGAGGGAGTTGATCCTTGTTTATGTGTACGTGCCCCACGGAACCCTATATGATCATCTACACAAAGTCAGTGCTACTGCCTTAAGTTGGATTCAGCGATTGAAGATAGCAATAGGTGCTGGACGTGGTTTAGACTACCTTCACGCCGGTTTTGGCACCCAGCTGCGTGGAGTCATACATCGGGACGTGAAAAGCTCGAACATTCTCTTAGATGAAAACTGGGCAGCTATGATCTCTGATTTTGGTTTATCTAAGATTGGTCCTATCGATCAAGCATCTAATAATATTAGTGTTAGTGTTAAAGGCACATTCGGGTATCTGGATCCAGAATATTTCTATACCAGCAAACTGACTAGGAAAACTGGCATGTATGCATTTGGGGTTGTATTGTTTGAATTGCTATCGGGGAAGCTTGCAGTGGATACACGTCTTGAGGAGCAAGGTAGTCTGGCAAGGTGGGCTCAAAAATGTGTGAAGGAAAGAAAATTTGTATGCACAGGTATATAATAAGGAACATTTGCTCCTAAAGTTCTAAGAGGGTTTGCTGAAATTGCAAATCGTTGTTTGATTAGGGATTTTGAAAAACGGCCTAGCATGACTCAGGTTGTGGCCAATTCTTCAGATTGCTGACATACAGGAAAAATGGCACAGACAATTCTACATATTCGCCAGGCGACAACGGGATTCACGTGGATGATTTAGTAAGTATCGCGGTTCATCAGCAACTAATTCGAAAACTCTGGTATTACAAAACTTCTCAAAGTGTTTCATTAATGTATAAGCATATATGTTGTTCATTAACGTAGATACTGTATATGGTAAGGGTTTTTTTTAAGGAATTTGATTTTTGTGGGTGTTAGGAACTATAAGGCTTCTTCCATTGGCTACGAAGGTGAAAATAGCTGTTGGAATTGCGCGAGGGATTGTTTACTTGTGCAACACAACAGATAATGTTGGTAAATTAGTATCATATTTCTCGCAGGACAGCGAACTTTATGAATGGGATAAAACCATCTGTGCATTTGAGCTTGACAAATATAAGATATTGCTGAATGAGGTATTACTTGTGCTCTTTTCTTGTAGCCACTCAAAGCTAGAAAGACCATAGCCAACTATAATTCACTGTTTACACTTTCCGGCAAACCCCATATACAGAAACCTGGATGTTAACCTTTTGTCCTTATATGTGTGTTTCTGCCAACAATAGTTTATAATTTAACTTAATTTTTCAATTTACAAACCCTTTATACTTCCTCCAACATATAGGTGGCATATATGCATTTCCTTCCCAGTTTGCCAGCTTAATTTTTTGTTTTTAGAAGTTGATGAGTCATTAAAAGGTCTGTGTACACCCCTTTTTGGTTTTCAAGTGTGTTAACAGAATATAAGTATGCAGGATTTTACGGCAAAACTGTAGTATGACATTACTAAGTTGGTAGAAGATCGTGATTATGATAAGAGAGATCTACAGTACCATATTACAGGTCTAATCGATGGTGACTATTATCCTGGGTTCAGTAAATTATTCCCACAGTCATACCCCCACCACACACACACACACACACACACATTGTGTATATGTGAATATGGATTACTGCATGTGCCAGGTCCCCTGAAGTAGATTTTACACTCGAGACAAAGTTATTCTCCAGTTTTAGAAGTGTATTCACAGAGGTGCTAACAGGGAGAAAATTCTCCTTAGAAGAATTCCACAAGATTGATTATTCGTTGCGCAAAGATGGAAAACAGTCCTTGGGTCTTGTTGCAAAATTATGTTATGAGAACCGCAATACAATTGATTTCAGAAAAAAGAGCTAATATACTTCGAGTATGATAAATTAAATCCATTAGGGGTCAGAGACATCTAAGAGGTGAAGGTACATTTAATCATCAAATTCAGTCATCTCCTTATCTTGATGCTGGTGAGGAATCTATACCAGAGTCGATGAGGATTGCTCATATCATCCAAAAACGTTTATTCTTCTCCAACCGCTGGTAGCTTGGCTTATGTAAATGAAATGCATACATCTGCGTAACGATTCACTTTCAAAGCCTTTTGCAATCCCTCTGCTTTTACAAGCGGTATTTGCTGGATTGCTACCCGAGGGGGAGACCTAACAAGGTGTCAACAGTGGCAATATACGCCAGACCCCCAGCGATCTGTGTTCCACCTCGTTCGTGCCTAATCACAGTACAAGATTCATTAACGGAAAGCCATGGTTCGCAATTTCTTTACAGAAAATGTTGTGAATTAAAATACAATTATGTTTCAAACAAGTATAGGTTTGCAATTTGATTCACATTTGGGCAGTATGAGTAAAAAGGCACATGATACGACTGTTTATGTATGCATGTATAAATTAAGTAGGTGTGCATCTTATGAGATAGGATCCTATAGTAATAGTATCATAATTTTGAAAATACGAGCACCAAATACCGGTCGTATGGTACTCATTCAGTACCAGTTCCAACCATTAAGGTTTAAAATCATACCGTTCTCCGTGCACTAACTTTAGGTGTGCATCTTACGAGGTAGGATCCTATAGTAATAGTATCACAATTTTAAAAATACGAGTACCAAATACCGGTCGTATGGTACTCATTCAGTACCAGTTCCAACCAGCAAGGTTTAAAATCATACCGTTCTCCGTATGGTACATCCTACAACAACTTTATTAAACTAACAACCCCTTACAACATGAACTAGTAAATAAATAAATAGAATTTGCAGCTTCATACAAGTGAGGAAATATAAATATGCATTGAGATTATTCCCCTCCCCAATTGTCTCATCAGCCATACAACACATCACACAACATCACAACTGCTCTGCAACATAAAAAAAACACAACACAAGCGTAAGTAATCAAAAGTCATTGACAATGCTAACATATGCAAGCATACTTCATTTGCATTAGCAGAAACCACATGTAGTCCATATACAAACTATAACATTTCCTTTTTAAGGCTTGATGGTAAAATTACCTATTTGTCCAATTGTTATAATGAAAAACAAGTTCACCTGTACAGGTACTAAGTTGACACGATTCCTAGTTCTTTTTTGCAAAGACTTAAGATACTTTGATGGTAAAATCACAGTTGGTTCGACAAAACTGTGAAATTCAACCAAAACAAAGTTCACAATCAACTTAAGTTTAACTGTCTCATGTTTTTAACGCCATTATGCCACATTTATTATTTTCAAACAATCATATCGCCTCAATTTAGCTCAAGAAAGCAATGACCTGCTAAAGACACTGAAATCCCCCAAGGACGAGGGGCAAAAAGGATATTATGGTTTAACGCATGATTAAAATGCAAAGTTTTTACTTCAAAACATGCTCATTACCGATACTGTAACAAAAACCAAATCCTGGTTCAATCCAGACTATTGTACAACTAAATTTGGTTCATTAGTATAACTCTTACATTACAAGAATCTGATCACATACAAGTCAAATGTAATAATACACGACTTGAAAATAAAAGAGATAAACATACCACAAAAACGAAACTTTTGCTCTGCCCTCAATTAGTACTACTAGAATCCGATTCCGATGGCAATGATGTTCCATTCCCAATAAGAGGCAACTTCAACAAACCCTGTTCCTTCGTCCCAAACATTTGCTTCCTCAATGCCTCATGCAACTTCCCAAACAACTCCTTCTTCAACGACTCAAACGCCAAATCCAACCTCTCCAACTGCTCCATCGCGTTCTTATTATTCATAAACAACCCATAGTACAGTTCAAAACTATCACTATTCGTATTCTCATTCACTCGTAACATTTATTTTATATGTCATTTAGGCCCTTAATACCTCAATTAAACACAACACACAAAAGAACTCAAAAAAACATTAATGAGGATTAACCAGCATTGATTGCACCATATACATATGGATGTGTATAAATAGATGGCAATCTCAACCATTCCAAACAACACCGGAAAAACACACAAGAAAGAATAACTCCATTAATAAGTTTTCCTGCAATCCTTTTGATCATAAGCACTCAAGTTTCCGTGATTTTTCAGGCAAGTATGTCAGGCCCGGCTGTACAACAGCTTTGAACGTTGTACCCTGGAAACAGACGGCATCTGCAAAACATTTCTTTCGCAAACTCTTTAACGGACAAAACATCGACAAATAAAGTCGACCTTTTTAATCGTTGTAAAGGTAAAGACTTAAGTACTTTATCAGTAGATAATATACTAGTTGATGTAGTCTAACAAAACGAGATAACACAAATCGACCCTGTTGATTCACACGAATACCAGGGTTGATTCTTCCAACAATCGTTGATTCACACGAATACCGATTATTATTAGGATAATTTTAGCAAAACGGCCAAAATTGGACTTTTAAATATTTTCTTAACTGAACACTAGGTTACCATACATATATTAAATAGGAAAGAAAAACTAAACGGGCCTTAAAAGACAAACGGGCCGAAAGTTATGCCAAAAACAAAAGTTCCAAATTCTCAAAAAAACACGAAAATGTAAATAACTCCTAAAATATAATGATTCAAGTTATGACCTTTTGAATAAAAGGTTAGTCTTGGGCCTAAAACGGATTATCTGAGCCCAAGTTATGATCTTTTGAATAAAGGGCCTTTCTTCACACGATCTTGCCCTCCAAAACAAATGGCCCGTCTCTTCAATACATAGTTCATCAATACTTGGTTTCATCAATAGGTACAAAGACAAAATAACTTCTGGGTGTTCATCAAATAAGGTCGTCGCGTTTGGGGATACCAGACGCCGAGTGCGGACGGCGCTGAGGAGTAGTCGGCGCGTGAGTGTGCTAAAACAGTGTGGCCAAGGCCGGACTAGGTTTTTAGCTAGAACTGACCGATAATTACGAACCCAAAGATGGCAATTTTGAGGGTTTATATATTGGTAATTGGGAAGAGAGCTTGGACGTCTTGGTCGAGAAGTATTATGGGTGGCTTCAATTAGCGCAGATTTTTGGTCAGGTATACGGTGGAGATTTAAGGTTTGATTGGGTGACGGCTGGAGGTGGTTTAACATTTGGAAATATAGGGGATTTTGACTTCATTTTAATCACTAAAGGAATTAACAACTTTTTACGCAAAAAATATCATTGTTGAACATGTTAAATATATGGATCATGCAACCGCAAATACACGTCTTTGTCTCATGTTTTTATTTAGTAATAAACCACCATAATTTAGGGAAACAAGACATTAGAAACGAGGAATGGCACCCTGTGCGAGGTGTATTATGGTCACTTGTTTGTGTATTTTGGATGTTCAGATGGCGCATCTTCAACATCGAGGGTATTTTTTAACATCTGGTATTAATAAAAAATTGGATCGAAACATGGCTTCTAAATGACATGTGGATCCAAAAACAGGAGGAACACCTCAAAAACGCCCATTTGGTAAAGTTCCTAAAACATAGGATGCGCTAACTATCTATCATAACACCCAAAACATCATGGAACAGCAGGCATAAGCGATTTATATACAAACCAAGGGTTAGAAATTATGATCAGAAGATTAAGGGGGTGTTTGGGATTGCTTATTGAAAATAGATTATGAGTTTTCAAAATGAATAATCAGATAATCAGCTGTTAGAAAACGTGATTTTGAAATATAGTGTTTGGATTTAATTGTGTTGTTTGATATCGCAATAATCAGATAATCACTTTCTGAGTGTTTGGCAAATCAGATTATTTTGTTATATTCATATGTTAAATGACTAAAAAGGACACCTATTTATATAAGTCCTATTTTTTTTAATAATTAACAACTTCTTTTTTAACAGATGACAATCTACTTTATTTATAACTAAAATATACATTTTATTTATATTACAATTTCGTTTCTACTAGGTAGCATTTTTGGTTTTAGCCTTTTATAACCCACCTTATAATATAAATGAATTTTTTTTGGGTCAAAAGCTGCATGTGGAAATCACTCTCACCCACCTCCATTTTTGACTTCACCCATTACCCTCATCCACAATTTTATCTACATATTCAATCGAACCACAAGACCACAATCAAATATGTTAATTCCACAGTCGATCGTCACCAATTTTTTAAGCTATCACCAACAAGTTCATACGTATGAATCGCAAATACATGAAGTGTGGAAATGTTTTGTTGTAGAACCATTACGTTCCGGAAAAAAATTGTCCAAATGAGGGTAAGAAGAAGTATTGTTAAGGGTATTTTGGTTATTTGGCAACTAATTATTTGCTTTGATAAATCGCGTTTCCAAAAAGTAGCTCCACCTTTGCTTTTTCAAAACTACGTTTTGGAGACTTCAAATCGCAGAAAAGCACTTTTTTGATTTGGTTATCCAACACTTGTTTTATATTATTTGTGGTTTCAAAATGAAATAACTGATAATCCGGATGCAACCGCACTCCCAAACACCCTCTTAATATCTAACATTTGTACTTTAGATCATTATTGGTCCATATATATGTATGCTCAATCACACAAATATCTTGCTGCAGTGGCCGAGCTATGTATGTTACAGGGTAGGCCATTGCCAACCCAAAGTTTGGATGATAAGCCTATACATCCTTTAGATTTATGTTAGGTTGGTTAATAATTGATTGTTTGGCCCACCCTTTTAAATATTTACATTTCACTCATCTTATTAAACAAATTTTGATTACAATAGATCTATTATAGTCTATCTCTTTTAATTTTATCTTGTTTCCATTCTCTTAACCAATACTTTTCATAAAGATTTTGAGTATCTTTTAGTTTTTTACGTCTTCCAAATATAAAGTTATTGTTTAGCAATAAAGTCGGTAATCATGATGATGCAGGCCCAAGTATTGAGGAACGGGCCATTTTATTTCTGGAAGCCCAGAGAACGAGAGAAGAAAGGCGCCTTAATTCAAAAGGTCATACCATGGCACGATATGATACCTTTTCCAAGGCCCAAACTAGCCGTTTCGAAGCTTTGAAACGAGGAGATCGCCGTGGTAATCCAAACATAGTTTGTTTACGGAAGATTCGAGCCATGAAATCATCAATAATTGTACTAAGCATCTGCTAGTCAGTTCCAAAAGATATGAAAAGTTTATTTTTGGCAGTTTGTCAAGAATTTGCCTAACTATCGGTATTCCTTTCGAATCAACGATATTTAGAAGATTTGTTTCTGGGTATTCATAGAATCAACAGATCCAATTAGTTATCCCGTTTATCACACTACATCACATGATTTATAAAATATTTCAGACTAATTTACAAAAAATTGAACTTGACGTTTCACAAACTCCTAACCGAATAAAGCCATCTTTTTTGAGAGTTTAGACCAAAATTAAAGAAATATAACTTTAGACCTCACATATTATTATTTATGATACTCTTAAGTTTTTTTATCACTACGTCACTCCTGAGTGGTTTATTTAATTAGTGTCACTATTTCGTAGGCTAAAAGCTAATATATATGTTGGCCCACCCGTAACTAAAAATCATGGCTGCCTTCACTGTCTTGCTGTTATAATATATAGAAATTATGAACTCAAAAATTTAAGTTTTAAGTTCGAATATTAGGGCCATCCCGAACGAGGAATAGTAATCTAGTGGTATTTGTGATGAATGTATGATATAAATGGTTTAAATAGTGCAGTCTCAAGTTGTTTTGTTTTTCTTTTCAGCAAAAAAAAAATAAAAAATTACTTTCATGTTTGACTGCAACTCTTCTATCAATTCTGGGTCCCAATTTCCCCACTAGTAATATTTATTTTTTGTCGTTCTTGTATTAGAAACTATCTCATCTGTTTAGAATAGTCATTAATTGACCATGTAGAACATCTATGAAAAAGAATTCCTTTCCGCCAACAAAAGTTAAATTTCAATTTACAATTTCGTCCCTTGTGAAGAATTATTCCTATGCATCAAGTAGGAGCTGATGGCTGCTGCTGTAAATAGAATTCTACTAGTTATTTTTCCCGTATGCCGGTTCAAAACCCTTAAGTTCAAGAAAAAAACATTCCTTTGGCTGATCTCAATAAACAAAGAAGATAATGACCAATGAAATGGCGATCAGATAAATTGACATCATCGACTTCAGCACAACTAAGTCGCCGATTTACTATAGCAGAAATTCAGTCTATAACTAACAACTTTGATGATGAACTTGTCATTGGACAGGGAGGATTCGAAAGGTACACAGGACAAATCTCTATTAAGAGAATCTTAGTCATTTCGGTGCTATCAAACGGTTGGAATTCTATGTCCTATCAAGGGGCTAGAGCTGAGTTAAAGTCGAAATAGAGATCTTTTCTAAATCTTCGCCACTGTAACCTGGTGTCATTGATTGGTATATTGTGATGATAACAGGGAGATAGCATTGTTTATGAGTAACATGCCCGCGTGAACCCTATATGATCATCTGCACAAAGTCACTGCCACTCCTTTAAGTTGGATTCAGCGATTGAAGATAGCAATAGGTGCTGGACGTGGTTTAGACTACCTTCACACCGGTTTTGGCACCCAACATGGAGTCATACATCGTGATGTGAAGAGTTCGAACATCATTAGGATGAGAACTGGCATCTATGGATTACAATTTTGGTATCGAAAAATATGTCCCATCCGACCAACAGCTATAATGTTAGTGTTAGTGTTAAAGGCACATTCGGATATCTGGATCCAGAATATTTCTATACCAGCAAACTGACAAGGAAAACTGATGTGTATGGCATTATGGGGTTGTTTATTTGAATTGCCTAACAGGGAAAGCTTTGCAGTGGACAGAGATATAGAGGAGGAGCAAGGTAGTTTAGCAAGGTGGGCACAAAAATGTGTAAAAGAAAAGAGATTTGATCAAATGGTTGATTCTAATATAACAGGAACAATTGCCCCCAAATGTTTGAGAGGGTTTGCTGAAATTGAAAATCGTTGTTTGATTAGGGATTTTGAAAAAAGGCCTAGCATGACTCAGGGGTTGTGCCAAACTACAGGATTGCTGGAACTAACAGGAAATGCGATCAATCTGCAGATTCGACCAGGATTACATCGGGAGTCAAATGGATGATTCTCAGTAACGGGGTCTGCAAACTAATCAAAACTAAGACTCTGTGGTAAACGATACGACTTCTCATTTAGATTTGAACAAATGATATGAGGCATATTTGTTGTCCACTGTCCTGGTTAATAACTATTACCAAATAGCATTTGAGTGTAATTTGTCTTGCATCTGATTGTATTATGTTTTGTGTATATATCTCTTGCTTTACTAATACGCATCGCGTCTCTATTTTTTAAGACCATGTTGGCAAGTCAAGGAGCAGTGGAGCCAACATGAATCACTGCAACCCGTTATCAACTATTGGGGATGCTGATGGTCTTCAAGAAATGCCTCATCAGTGGACAACGGTACCGACCGAAGATCTAAAAGAATTTACATATGATGAACTGAAGTATGCTGCCAGAGGCTATTGGATATAAAACATGCTTGGCTGAATTGGTGTTTACGGGAAGATTACAAAGGTTGGCTTAAAGGAAAATGACTAAATGCCCCCTCCGATCACGAATAATGGATTGGCCATTTCCATAAAGATATTCGAGCGAGATCATAAAAAATTTCTTGATAACTCCGAAGTAAATCACTTTCCCTTTATATTTATTGCTAAATAACACGAGATATAGATTTAGCTTTTGTATGTAGTCATATAGATTCCTTTCCAGTAAAATTGTATATTTAATTGCCTATATCACTCCTCTTATGTTTGCTAACACTAGGAAGTGTATTTCACGTTAATATAGCCAAATAATATAATACTTAGCACTTGTTGAAATGCAGTTGGAATTGGTTTTGACATACTTGAGGCATCCGAACATAGTCAAGCTCATAGGATACTGCTTAGAGGGTGATGTTCTCTTCCTTGTATATGAATTTATGCATAATGGAAACTTTGAGGATTGCCTCATAGCGAAAGAACCATAATTATATTTCGGACGTTCGAACCGTGACATTTATTTTGGAAAATCAGGACTTCGAGTTAGAAATATAACTTTGATGGTTGTAGGAGCTGTTGCACGACTTCCGTTGGATACAAGAGTGAAAATGGCACTAGGAATTGCAAGAGGGCTTGTTTTCTTGCACAGCACACAAGATAAATCAGCTTCAGACTGGTCGTGGATACAGAAGACGTGTGTGTTTTGAGGAGATGTAATATATAGCAAATGCGATACTTCCAAAAACGTAGTAACTTTGAAAATTTGAATGAATCCCTTAAGTACCATGGTAATAATTAATAGTTGGTTTTTAAACCTATAATCAGAGCTTATAAAGTGCAGGATATTGACGTGCAAAGTTTTTGTGTAACAACAATGTTGAAGTTCAGAACTTGGAATGATGAAAAAATTGACAGCTACTATCACTCGGGTTGTCGTAAGTGACTTCAATCTCACTTTCTCTCGACTTTCCCCTTCGATATGTTTTCCCCTATCAGTATAGTAGTTTGGCTTTTTTTGTTCATACACAATCATTCCACATATCTAAACAAGATCTACTTTTTTTAGGTCATCCTGAAATTCAATAATGACGGAGTAATCTTGCAACATTTACAATGTATTAAGCTGAGATACTAATTGGGGAACCATTTCCTAGGAGAACGCATACAAGAATCTTTCACTACCAAGATTTTGGATAAGACAAATTGAAATACTCAAAATAGTGGAAATCCAAGGGATCACCTGTGCAAAACTTTTGTTTAGGATCTCAATGACGTGGATTTCAGAGTTTGAAAGAACTAAGGGCCTTGAAGAATTTTTTCCAGCATAGGAGGCTTGGTAATTGCAACCACGGATTCCTTCCAAAATTGATGAATTTAGATATGATTTAACTTTCCTTTCCAGTTTTCCATAGTTTGGTGAATTTCTGATTGTAATATCCTTCTCGAAAGGTCATAAGTCACGACTCGCGAAACATGTAGCTAGTGGAATTTATCAAATGTTTTTGATACCATTCAGTGCATCTCACTTTTCGTTCAAATCTTACACTCCTGGTAGGAAGCATGTGGTGGAAGCTTGGGATCAGTAGAATCATGTTATGTCTGTCATTCAAAGCCACACCTTTGATTCTATTTTCTTGTATCAAATGATACATGTACATATTTTTCTCCATTGATTTCTTTAATGTCATTCCAAAGTTTAGGACTTAAGTGTATTGGCACAGCAAAAAACAACTTTAATTTCACAATCAGACTAGAATGTGTATTAGACAAACGAATGGACTTAAGACTTGTTAAGTCGTCTTGAATCCTTATATCCAGGATCATGTTACACAGGTCTTCATCCTTATATCCAGGATCTTATGATCAAACAATCATCATGTACATCATCCTATTATTATGCAGCAAAAATAACATAAGAACAAGAATATAGGGATGGGATCATGAGAAAACCTAATTTTGGTGGAAAACCCAGAAAACCCAGAAAAACCAAACAAATGCCCTAAAAAAAACCAAACAGATGCCCTAATTTTTTCAGGCTAAAAATTGTTTTTTCAGGCATATATGGCCTCGATTTACTCTCTGTAAAAACTCAAAAAAACGAAACAGATGCCCTAAAAAACTAAACAGATGCCCTAAAAAATCTTTTATATAGCCTGAAAAAATTAGGGCATCTGTTTGGTTTTTGAGTTTTTTACAGACATTATATCGAGGCCATATTTGCTTGAAAAACCAATTTTTAGTCTGAAAAAATTAGGCACTGTTGTTGTTTTTTTAAGAGGCATGCGTGTTTGGTTTGACTGAGTTTTCTGGGTTTTTTAGCAAAATATGGTTTTCCTTAGAATCCATCCCCAAGAATATATATATGGTTGAACCCTTTCTACAGAATTTTATTGATATGAATAAAGTGGGTTACAAAAGTTTGTACAGAAACCTATCTATATATAAGAGATGAATCGGTGTGTTTGTGATGAAGGGACGTGATGGTTTAGAGAAACCATTACTCTTACTTTTCACAATAATAACAACCGTTCCCTTTTTCCAATCCAAAAATAGGTTCGAGGGTTTGGGCCACTAAGAATTTGTACAGCTGTTACAAAAGCTTTGTGGATGAAGATATCCAACATATCCACCCTAAATCTGATAATCTTTGTTCTTCATTTCCTGAGATTCACTTAGTTTTCAATCTTCATGGCAGTATGATGTATGCATATTCTTGTGCTTGCCTCCTCTTCCTCCTTGAGGGTAATTCAAAAGGCCCTCGACTCTTCCTTTCTCTTTTGCAGCCAACGATCCACCCATGTTACCATCTCCGTGGTAATCTTCGAAGCGCCTAATGCCTTCGTATCCTCCAGTGGGATTCCTCGATGATCTTGCTGCCTTATAATGCGAGACAAGGGCTTCCAAATAGTCAAGGTAGCATCTTTGGATCTCTATTCCATCGGATCTCATTAATCCTAGGATCTCTGCAGAGCGCTTCTTACAATTTTCTAAGCAAAAATGCATACTCAAAATCCTTTGCGTCGCCTCACTTCCTTTTTTTCAAAAAAAAAATAAGCATGATCTCAGTTCTCTTCATTTCTTCCTTTAATTCTGTCCGCTGCCTTTGTTCTTTCTCCTTATTTTCTGCTTCTGGATCCATCATGATCTTTATAAAAACGCAGGTTTCTTCTTTGAATGATGATAGTCAACATGACTTGTTGTGTTGCTTTGAATCCCCTTCCGCTCAGATCCCAAGTTAAGTCTCAGAATCCTTTTATCCAGGATCAAGTTACCCAGTCCTTCATCCTTATATCCAGGATCTTATGATCAAACAATCATCATGTACATCATCCTATTATTATGCAGCAAAAATAACATAAGAACAAGAATATATATATGGTTGAACCCTTTCTGCAGAATTTTATTGATATGAATAAAGTGGGTTACAAAAGTTTGTACAGAAACCTATCTATAAATAAGAGATGAATCGGTGTGTTTTTGGATGAAGGGACTTATTGGTTTAGAGAAACCATCTCTGTGTACCTTATGACATTATAACAACCGTTTTCCCTTTTTTCTATCCAAAATAGGTTCGGGTTTGGGTCCTCTATAGATCTGTACAGGCTTTACAAAAAGAATTGTGGATTAATATCCAACAAGACCATAGGAGTAGTTGACAAATAACCTTATGATTAATATTAAATTTGAACTACAGTAATTGGACCTATATACTAGTGGAGTTGTGGATGATGAGCTATACATGGATTTATTAATGCGAGTCAAACACGATGTGAATGATGGTATATTAATGATGCTAGCAAGCATGTGATTACTTATCTTCCCTACCTTCTATCAATCCCATTCCCCATCCTCGCACTGTAATATTATTTTGTCTGCTCTTTAGATCACCCCTTACAGTGTGTGGTTGTAGCTTGTGCTTTATTAGTAGTTTAGTGTGAATGATTAATTTAATTTTGTGAGTGGTCCTTTAATGGTGAAATCATCTCATCTGTTCTGAATTAATTCAATTACTTGATCAATAAACGCACTAAGAAAAGAATACAGCCACCCAAAGAAAGCTATTATCAATTATAAAGTTGTTAGTCTTTTTTCCTATCGTCAAACTCCTATTAAGTTGAAGAAAAATAGTTGGATGTGGCTGATCTCAATAACCCACACTCGAAAATGGCCAACGGCAATGGTGAGCTGAGAACTTGAACATCATCGACTTTCACAGAACCAATCGCCGATTACAAAAGAAATATTCATATCTGCAACTAAGAACTTTTGAAGATGAACTTGTACATTAGGCTAGGGAGGATTCGGAAGGTGTACAAAGGTCAAATTTCTATTGAAGATTCTAGTCATTTCGTGGCTATCAAACGGTTGGATTCTATGTCCAATCAAGGGGCAGCTGAGTTTAAGGCTGAAATAGAGATGCTTTCTAAACTTCGCCACTGCAACCTGGTGTCTTTGATTGGTTATTGTGATGATAACAGGGAGTTGATCCTTGTTTATGTGTACATGCCCCGTGGAACCCTATATGATCATCTACACAAAGTCACTGATACTCCTTTAAGTTAGATTCAAAGATTGAAGATAGCAATAGGTGCTGCACGTGTATAGACTAAACTTCACAACCGGTTTGCACCCCAACAAAGGTTCAAACATCGGACGATCAAAAGCTCGAACATTCTCTTAGATGAAAACTGGGCAAGCTATAAATCTCATATTTTGGTTTAACAAAGATTGGTCCCCTATCGACCAATCATGTAAGTATAATTAGTGTTAGTGTTCAGGCTCATTCGGGTAACTCAGATCCAGAATATTTCTATACCAGCAAACTGACTAGGAAAACTGATCATGTATCCATTTTGGGGTTGTATTGTTTTGAATTGCAATCGGGGAAGCTTGCAGTAGATATCACGTCTGTAAGGAGGAGCAAGGTAGTTATCTGGCACAGGTTGGCTCCCAAAATGTGTTAAGGAAAGAAAATTTGAATCAAATGGTCAAATTCTTATAAAAGAAGAAATTTTCTCCAAAAAGTTTCTAAGAGGTTTTTGCTGAAATTGCAACTTCGTTGTTTGAGTTAAGGAATTGAAATACTGCCTAGCATGACTCAGGTTGTGGCCAAACTTCAGGACTTTGCTGGAACTACAGGAGAAAAAGCAACCATTCTCAGATTCGCCGGCACATCGGGAATTCACGTAGGATGGATTACTTAAGTATCGGGCGACACAACAAATCAATAACTCTGATGTATACATAAACTTCTCATAGTGTTCATTAATGTATAAGCATATAAGTTGTTCATGTACAGTAGATATATTGTAAGGGTTATTGTTAAGGAATTCAGATTTTTGTAGTGGTGTTTATTGAACTAAAAGGCTTCTTCCATTGGCAACTAAGGTGAAAAACGCTATTGGAAATTGCGCAAAAAAATAAAAAAAAAAAAAAGAAGAAAAAGAAAAAAAAGAAAAAAATAAGAAAAAAAAAGAGGGAATGTTTGACTTGTGCAACACAACAGATAATGTTGGTAATATTTATGGTGGCATGGCATTAGCGGCGCCATATATCCATCCACATCATATTGGGCGCATCATGAGGGGGCTATGGTGGAATGCCATTAGCAGCGCCATATGTCCATCCACATCAGATTTGGCGCAGCCTCGAGTTACCATACCCCTTCCTCTAAGCGCAACAAAGAGTAAGGACCACATGGACTTAAATAGTCAATGTACGGTAATAGTTATGGTGGCATGGCATTAGCGGCGCCATATATCCATCCACATCATATTGGGCGCATCATCATGTTACCATACCCATTCCTCTAAGCACAACAAAGAGTACGGACCACATTGAGTTAAGTAGTTAATGTACAGTAATAGTTAAAATTAAAAGTTAAAAACTCAAAAATTATATAATAGTTTATTTTGCTGAATCTCTGGTTTTATTATCTTTTCTTCTATAGTTGTTTTAGCAAAATGTGTTGATCTTAAAAGGTAATAAAAATGAATCATTTTTTTTTGTAATAGCAATTTCCCCCCCCCCCCCCCCTTAAATGCAACGATTTTAGATGTTATTCTTTTCCTAACTCTTTAGAGCATGGGTGTAATAACTTGCAAGTTAGTGCCACATTAATATTTCCCTACTTAACTTCCAACTAACTAACACATCAAAAAACACTCTTGATATGTGTTTAATCACATATCATTTTTCTTTATTAAAACGGGCTTAAATGATCAAAAACTAATAGAAAATACATTGTATATGTCTGTTTTGTAATTGTATTGTGCAGGTAACGAATATATCAAAATCTCTCTCGCGACTAAAACGAGCAAGGGATTGAAAGAGGTGAGGAAAACATAGTGAAGGCGTATTCATCTTTAATGGGCCAACCCGTACCCGTTTAATGGGCCAAGTCAGCCCATTATTGTTTGAAAGATATAAACCTTAGCCCTAAATCCATTTATAAATTATCCAAATCCATTTAATATGTCCAAGCCCAAGAAAAATAACCCAAGCCCAATACCAATACCCTGGGTCCAAGTCAAAGTTATAAACCAACAGGGTCAAACTTAATGTTTATCACCTCCACCCTCCCATCCTATTTCACCATATCAAGTTACACAGGGTAAATCACTCCAATTCACCACACGTATACCACTCCCTTCTAGAAGTCCAACATGGCTCGTTTGACACAACTTAAGCCACGTTGGCAATCCCAAGCATTCCTATTGGTGGAAAAGATGTGGAGGCAATCCAAGGATTGAAATGGATGGAATTTAATTCAAGGGTTGAGATCAAAAGGATTGAAGACACTCCTTTGTCCTAGAAGTTTCATTCTTCTCCTATAAATAGAAAGGATTTCACACAGTAGAAGATATCTAGTGTAGTGTAGGATTAAGAGTAGATTAGGATAGCTTAATTTTCAGCTCATTAAAAATTGTATTTCTTTTTCAGGTTTGTACTTGTTTTTATGAATTAATAAAAGTTATATTTTCAGTTTAATTGTCTTTTACATTAATGTTTTTGCTCTAATGCAAAAAATTCACCTTAAATTAATATTAAGCTATAATAAGCTTTCATAAGCTGTTTAAGTCTCAATTCAATGTTTACTTATACAAATAAGCTTCTAACGCTTATTTGTACAAGCTGGTTAAATTTCATGTTAATTGATTAAGGTTTGTAGTTTTGAGCTCACTTGGAAGATAAGCCAGACCTGGAAGGGCTTATAGGACTTCACCACCTTATTCTTATAAGCTGAAGCTTGTAGATAAGCTTTTAAGAGCATTGTTGATCCCTGTTTTAGCTGGGATCAAGGTACTTGATCTTTACTCTTTCTAGCTTAAATGTCTATCTTAGCTTGTTTACTTTCTTAATCTGCTTAATCCTAGTTTATATTTGCTTAATTGTGCTCATTATGCTTAAATAGTAGCTTATTATGCTTATAGTGTAGTTTAGAATTAGTTTAAACTTAGTTTTAAATCAAACTGTTTCATTAAGAGTCTAATCAGCTAATAAGATGAGCTTACTGATTTGTGCTTGTTTTTCTGAAATTAGTGCTTATTTTTCATCTAATATCATTGAGCTTAATCTGTTTTCAATAATTCAAGCTTATTTAGGTTTGTTTTAGTTTAAAATAGGATTTCCAAAGTTTAAAGAGGAGTTTGGGATAAGTAGCATTGTCTTGCAAAATAGTGTTTAGTCTGATTTTGGTGATCAAACTAGTTTTTATTAAGCTCTTATTAAGTCTTAATGTTAGTTTTAATAAGTTTAGATTAAGTTTTGTTTAGGAGTTAGTTTTATCATTTTTCAAAATCTGCTAGTCCAAAGTTTGTTAACTGTCAATTAGTTTAAGTTCTAAAAATCCTACTTGAGTTATGGTTTAAGTGCTAAAATCAGGTTCTAATTTGCATCTACTAAATATGTTTTGAGTCATCTGAATTTAGAAAAGTCTTTTAATTTTTTTAGATAGAAACAGTTTAGTATAGGTAGAGTGTGGTTTAGTTTTTAAAAGTCTAAGTTTGCAGGTCAAGTGAGGGTTTAATCTTGCTTAAATTTTGCTAAAATCAATTGCATTTAGCTTATAGTAGTTTGATCTTAATCTGTTTTGAGTTTCTAGATTGTCAAAAGTATTTTTGAGTCTTAATTTTAAGCTGCAAAAGTAGTCAATTTTCAAAAAAAAACCAAAAAGATAGTAGAGTAGTCTGTCATTTTAAGTTTCCTTTTCTAGCTTATTTCTTTAGCTTATGTTCTGAATTTCAGCTTATTTGGGTCATTAGAGTTTAGGTCTTAATCTGTTTTCGCTTTTTAGCTTATTATAAATGATTGTTAGTCTTATAGCTTAACTTAAAATCTTTTGTTTAGTCCTTTAAATCTGTTTTATAGTAATCTATTTCAGGACTTTTTGAAGCTTATCAGCTTATTTTGTTTGCTTATTCCTAGTCATTAGTGCTTATTAGGTCCTCGTCTGAATCTGTTTTCATCTTATCAATCTTTTTCATAGCTTATTGAGTCCTTAAAAAGCCAAACAACCTTAACTTTAAGTTTAACTGTTTTAACTAGTAAACTGCCACTTTTGTTCAATCTGTTTCTAGCTTAATAATAAGTTTTGGTAAAAGTCCTTTTTATTAATGTAGCTTATTTTAGCTTAATCTTTAGCTTTTTCAAAAAAAAAAAAATTGTTTTTGCAAAAAGGTTAGGTCACGGGACTCGAACCTGTGACCTCCCCTCAACACATACATTCCTTACCATTGTGCCCTTGGGACTTTTTCGTTTATATCTACTTTCATTAATTCTTTGTACGTTTTTAGGATTTAAGCTTTTCAGCTTATTTGATTTTTAGCAGCTTATTGGTGTTAGCTTTTTGAGTCATTTTTCTTTACAAACCTCATTTTTAGCATAAAGTATTTTTAGGAATTTTCTCAAAATTTTAGGATTAAGTTTAGTATTTTTAATTTCATTTTTAGTATAATTTAGTTTTAAAAAATAGTTTTAAATAGTAAAAAAATCTTAAAAAATATTTTTGGTTTTTTTAAAAATATTTTAAAACATTTTAGTTTAATAAAATTGCATTTTGAGTTTTAAGAGTTTTATTTTGTCATTTTTGGTTAAGTAGTTGTTTTTAGTTATTAATTGTTTATTTTAAATGTCGTTAGAATTTTAAATTTGCCTTCATTTCTTGATTAGCGTGCCTTTATTAGTTTCCTCTTCGCATTAGTAGATTTAGAAACCAAACCAAAACTTAAATCACAATCAAGCTCGATTTACAACATGAACGTAGATTTTCATTCACCTCTCACCGAGGAGAACAATACCCGTGTTGATTACTTATTATTCTTTCCTAAGAATAATTTGTATGATACTTTGCTTATGTATATGTATTATATATATATATATATATATATATGGAAGGGATCAAGTGAGAAGAAAAAATAAAATAAGAAGAATAAGAAGAATTCTAGCCACACATTTTAAAAAGGAAAAAATTTCAAGGGGAGATGCATCCCTTTTTGTAGGTGCATCTGAAATGTGTGGTTGTGGTTTCTTCTTATCATTCTTATTTTAACTATTATTCTCATTTGATCCTTACTATATATATATATTATCGAGGGATATTAGTTTGATACGTATCTTAACGATTATCAAAATGGCGCCGCTGCCGGGGAAGTGTGTAACGAATATCGTGTTGAAGTTTGAAGATTAGTGTATTGAAGACCCTTCCCCGTGAAGTTATCGTTTTTTGTGAATATATATTTACATTTCTTTATTATTTTTCATTTTCTTTTATATAAAACTAAAAAAATACAAAAATATTTTATTTTTCTTGATTTGTTTTTGAGAATTTATTAAAATACCAACAATACTTTTTCCTAAAGTATAAGTACCAAAAAAATTGAAAAAACAACAAAAGAAATCGTGTTGTCAATTGTTTAATCGGCTCACCTTTAGATTAACAAACTTTAAGAGAGGTATAAGGAGGGTTGATCCTACGAACTTCGACCCGAAAGGAGAAGGTTTTTAAAACGCTTCGCGCTTACCCGCTCCTCCGCTTCTTTGTGCGTTTTCTAGAGAGCTACCGTGAACCTTTTGACTATCGGTTTAAAAAAATATTTTTCTTTAGATTTATTTCTCTTATTTTGTTTTATTTAGTGTATGCGCACCCGCTCTTCATCGAATTTAATTGTTGAATCTTCCACGATTCCGAAGCGACGTAATCGTAGACATTCCAAGCAAATAGTCGAACCCGAGCTTCTAACTATTGTAGAGACTCCCGTTGCTACTATGGCGGATACGCGTATTATGTCGGAATTACTCCAAGCACCCACCGAGGGTTACGGATATGCTATTGTTATTCCCGCTATACTTGCCGAAAATTTTGAGTTGAAAGTCGGGTTACTTTCGCTAGTAACTTCGAGTCAATTTCATGGTTTTGAGAGGGACGATCCCCATTCTCATATTCGTTGGTTTAACAATATCACTTCTATGCTTAAGTACAAAAATGTTCCACACGATGCTATCAAGTTATGCTTTTCCCATTTTCTCTTGAGGGAGCCACCTGAATTTGGCTTGAAAAAGAACCCCCTCGTTCTATCCATACATGGGAAGATCTTGTTTCTAAGTTTGTGAATTATTTCTTTCCTCCTTCGAAGACTACGAATCTCAAGAACGACATCACGAATTTTCAGCAGAGGTTTGATGAAACGTTTAGTGAGGCATGGGATCGTTTTAAAGATCTCCTTCGTAAATGCCCACATCACGGTTTTTCGGAATTGCATCAAATCGACACGTTTTATAATGCGTTGACACAATCCGATCAAGATTCTTTAAATGCAGCCGCCGGTGGTAATCTTTTGAACCGTACTCCTCGAGATGCTTTGACGATCATTAAGAATAAGTCAAAAGTACGTATTTCACGAAACAAACTGATTGTTTCAAAAGTGAGTACTACTACTTCTTCTCCATCTCCTTCTCTGGATGTTACCGCTCTCACCGAGATCATTAAGGAATTACTTATTAACAAGGCTACTCAACAAGCTACCATAAAATCCATAGAAGAGACTTGTGTAACTTGTGGTGGACCACATCCATACTATGAGTGTCTTGCCACCGATGGCAACACTTTTAATGCTTCAGCTGCCACGGGGACGGGTAAAGTATAACCCTCGTTTGTAATATAGTATTGTAGGTAAGTCAGGTCGTTCCACAGGAGATTGGCAATTCTAAGACAAAGTCGATAATATTACAAAAAAGGATTATCTTATGGATTGTCACGGCTCTAAAGATAATAGACTAATTCAATTAAAAGGCATGTTTGGTTAATGGAACAAAAAATATAATAGATAAACTTAAGTGGATGAATGATTCCGGAGTGTAAGTAAAAAAACATTTAAAATGTTTAGTTCTTAAAAAGATCGTCTATTATTCAAAATAAAAAAACCCTTATCGCTTTATCTTTAATCATGAAAATAGCCTTTAAGTTTGATACGCGTTTCATGATAAGTAATATAAGCAGTTGCTAAAAACCAAGTTCGTTAGACATGTGGTTTAGGCGTTAAACCTTTTGTACTTGGTTAATTTCGTACTATTCCTAGCCAATCCTCACAAGGCAAAGGCCTATTTGCATAGACAAACCAAACGTTTGAAAACAACCATTTAGTCCGGAAGTCTTCGAACCTAAATTCCGTAATGAATGGAGATCAAACGAAGATTAAAGAATCCAAGTTTAAGAACATCAAGCTTGTATTATTCATATCAAAAATTCATTCAAATAGTCAAGTTTAATCCATTATATCCATTTAGTTCCTAACCAAACATGTTAAACTACTCAACAATCATAATAGCAACACATCGAACAAGTAAGATAGATCTAAAATTCATATTATAAAAAGATGGAAACATGTTTCTTTACCAAATTTCAAGAACAAAAGATCCAAGCTAACAATTCCTTCTAAGAACAAGGGTACAACTGATGTCTAGCACCTCCAACTTCTGAAATAACGGAACTTGCTTGTTCTCCTACCCGAAAAAGATGAAGATGAAGGTTTTAGCCTTCAAATCTTCTTAGAACTTGCTCCAACTCTTGGAGAGGGATTTAGTGTGTAATATGAACTGATGATTATTGTTGTAAGTTTTTTTATTTCTCTCCAAATCGTGCCTCTATTTATAGCAATGATTGGGCAAGTCAAGAGTTGCACCATTTATGATTTCTTTGTAACTGGCACAGAAAGTGCGCCGCACTTACATAAAAGTGTGCCGCACATCTTCAATTAATGATGTGCATTAAACTCGCTGACAAGTGCGCCGCTCTCGGTTATAAAACCGGCGCACTTTTCCTTCTGGCTTCAATGGTCCATATTCTAGATCCTTCTTTTGACGAATGTTAGTAGTATTTAACCAAATCTCTTGCACGTTAAGTCCCTTTCTTCCACTTTTAGTCATGTAACAATATTTACATAACAAACGACCATATCTTGCAATATTTATTGCGTTAGTACATATATTTCTCGCATTTCTAAGGGATATTTTATGTATATTTGGAGCATTATCAAATCCCCCCATACTTAGCTTATTGCTTGCCCTTAAGCAATCAAAGAGAAAGAATTTCGTTTCAACAGATTAAAAATCATAAGCACAGATAACGCGACAAAGCAGCTCACGAAATTTCAGATACGTTTTATTTTTCACTCACGCTCAATTTAATGATAAGGGTAATAAACTGGAGTCACTCAAACGCACAGTCATGAAATGTATAAATTACCATAAGCTTGTACTAGAAACTAAACTCCACCAACATGGCGTAAGCACCGGGCATTATCTTCAAAAGAGGTTACATACTAGTAAGTTTTTGGTTTGTTTTGTTGAAAAACTGTTTATAAGTAAATAATAATCCATCTTATCCGTTATTCCATCGAACTTCTTCATTTAGGTGATACTCAGACATTCAGATTTTTTTTTGTTTTTTTATCCTTGGGGGAAACTTGCTTTCCCCCATACTTATGGTAAGAACACTTTGCAATTATGTGTAATATTTCAAACGGATAAAATTTCATATGATTTAATTAAAAAGTGATTTCAACAAAGTAATTCATTTATATTTTCCATTTTAATAATACCTCTTAATCAAAAAAATGTTTATATCACGCAAGCGTGATCTTACTGCGGTCTCGAAAAGATTTCAAGCACAAGTTCTAGAATTTACAAATCACCGACACATACATAATTTTCAACCGATATCACGGTTCTAGAAAAAGCGACAAAGACCATACATACACATCCGTAACGACAGAATAGACATATATGATTGCAATCAAACCCTAACTCGAACAGGCTAAAGGTATCAATTATCTTAGGTATCAAAAATGAATACCCAAAATCTTAAAGTCTAAGGGCGAACCTCACTTTTAATTGATGGTATAATATGCTAGTAACGTTATCCATCTCGAGTCAGATTGCTTATGATAAAATTTTAAATTTATTATTTTTGGTTTTAAAAAGTATTACACTTTCCAAGTTTATCTCCCCCCCCCCCCCCATACTTAATATGAGCATTGTCCCTAATGCGAAAGATTATAGAGAAAAGATAAATAGGGAAAGTGAAATATACTTTGCATTGCGTATCCTCTAAAGTTCTTGCTTGTAGTCATCTTTTTCACCTCCATTTTCCTGTTTCAAATACACATATTCCAAGACATATGCATAATAATAAGTATTCTAATTAATAAGTCTTAAAATATTGTTTTTAATGCCAACAGAGGCATTTACACACCATAATAATAATAATAATATCATTTTTGAAACATATGTGTCAAAACACATAATCACATATCCAACTCGTGTCATCCGACACTACTCATCCTCCTCATCATCATGCAGTTGTTGTGGTGGTTGCTGCGGATAGTACTACTGGTAGTACTGTTCTAACATGGCATAGCATAACTAGGTGGGTAGTAAGCACCCTACCAACAGAACAATATAAACTCCTGCCATGTGGCTCAAAGACACACCTGGTACCTATCCCAGTGATATGACGTCTGTACTACCACCTCTCGATTTGCCTCCTGCCTAACTCTCCATGCTACTCCATGACTCCTCATTTAAATCCTGCATCGAAGCTCTCTGAACTCTCGGGGCTCTCTGGGCGGCAACTCTCTGGACATCATCATCCGCAATATCAGGAATCAATCTATCCTCAGAGTCGATCAACTCTCTCAGGGTAGTCCTGTCTAAATCTCTGTAGTAAACTGAAGTACTCAGGGTACGTACTATCTCCTCAGTCAAAACTTTGCTCTTCCTAGCAATCTTTGAAATGAATTGTCTACAGCAAATCTGACTATCTTTTTGGCTTCCAGCTCCCTTTCTTTTCATCCACTTTACAATTACCCAAGCCACATTCGCATACCCATTCTGATGTCTATCCTCAAACATACTCAACAACCACAAATCATTTTTCTGAATCTTCTCATATCCAGTCGTCCTCTGACACAATTCGTAAGTGATCATTTTATGCAACACTCTGAGAATCGGGAATCTAACAGAAGTTATTGAACTCCTAGATAAATGCAATTCCTTATCAATGCTAATCCTTTCCCAATATTCGCTAGCATTGAAGTTTTCATCACTTCTCAAACCTCCCTAAAAATAAATATCAAAACCGTCTTCCTCCAATTCCTCAGCATGATATAATCCCAATTTCCTAGCAAACTCCAACAAGGTTAGACTATGAGCACGTCCTCCTAGTCTAAAACTGATTATCTTCTTTGACTATAACTCATCACCCGCACATACTTCATCAAACTCATAAGTAGCATAGAACTCACGACAAAGTTCTGGGTAAATAGGTTCACGGATGTTAAAAGCCCTCACCCAAGCTACAGAAAAGAATATCTCCTCTTCAGATTGAGCTTCCTTCAAACTAATCTTTAACATTTGGTCAATCTCGTCTCCACAACCAATTTTGTGTAACAACTGCCAATCCACGATTTACGGCAAATAAATGAGTTTTGGGAGCAAAGTTACCAACCAAAGGTAATAACGAGATATTGGCTTTCTCTCTACAACCACTCCCACTCTAAGAATTCGTGGTGAACAACCAGGAGTAATGCTTCTGTTGGGAATTATGCATTCCTAAATGCATTCCTAACTTAGTACTGTTAGTTATATACTTAGTACCGCTAGTTATAGTTAGTACTGACAGTACAAAGTGTTAAGTACTGCTCAGATAGTTAGTACCGTTAGTATAAAATAGTTAGTACCATTTAAGAGAGATATGTTTGAGATATTGTTAGAAAAGTATGTAGTTATCATTACCGCTTTTGAAAGCCAAGGGATTAGGGTTTCCTTATTGTATAAAAGGAACCCTCACAGGCATAGTTAAAGATTCAGTTCACTATATATCTCAACTCATACAAGTCCTTGCACATAGTTTAGTAATCTGTAATCACTTAAAGCAGATTAATAGAAATCAAAGTTTAGTATTCATTGTTCTTCTTAATACTATTGTGTAGATTCTCCATATACAATAAGTATTCATAGTCAGTGTTTTTCTGCTATAGTCATCTGTTAGTTATACAAGTTGGTTATCACCCTTAGCAGGCTGCAAAGATCTGTTCAGTTTGGGACTCACAAGTGGTATCAGAGCCTGTGAGAAACTCTGAGTAAGAAGAACAAAAACAAGCCATAAACCCCTATCTTACAAAGAAATTCAATGGCTAGATCACAAGATGATATTCCACCACCACCACCACCACCACCATCACAAACACCAACACAACAAACTCCTCACACTGTTTCAACCATCAAACTTCCAATTCTCAAGAAGGGAGAATATGACATATGGGCCATGAAAATGGAACATTATTTAGCCTATACAGACTATCCTATCTGGGAAGTTATACAAAATGGAAATGGACCTGTATCAATCACCACAGATACGCAAGGTCAAATCAAGGTTCTGCCTCCAAGGACTGCAGAATAGATCTTAGCCAGAGAAAGAGAAAGAAAAGCTAGGA
>BQNB010062224.1:0-36162 GCA_026074375.1 Tanacetum coccineum
TTTATACTTGTACATTTTTACACTTAACCAACATGTTACAATACTTATAATCCCATTATATCATGATATTACCAATCATATAACATGTGAAAAAGTCTACAAAACAAAGATCACAAGTAAAAATCCCTTTTATATGATTAAAAGTATCCTAATGATGATTTTACTATATAGAACCAATATATGCATAAAATGATAAAATTTGGTATGGATTATAAAGGGTTTTAGATAACCTTATGGTGATGTAGATGATGAGAAATATAATCTAAACCCTTGTTTGGATTAAAAACCAAAGCTTGCAAGATCTTGAAACCCTAAACCATAATCTTCCATTTTTCTTGCTTAACACTTGTAAAGACTTAACCAATGCCATCAAATCTATCTAGGGACATCTAGATATTTGTAGGAATGTAATGTAAGTAAGTTTAAATAAAATTTGTATGGATTTGGTGTTGGTCCTTTTGGTTGCCGTGAGCTAGAAAGGAGGGGGGGAAGAGAGATTTTGTGTGTTTTTACTTACCAATTTAACAAAAACCACACAAGCCTTCAAATCTTTTTAGGACATCTTAGATATGTTGTAGGAATGTATGTAAATGTGTTAAATAAAATTTAGTATGAATTTGGTGTTGGTCTTGTGGTTGCCGTGAGCTAGAGAGGAGGGGAAAAAGAGATTTTGTGTGTTTTACACCTTGAAAGTGAGAAGTGTGTGTGTATTTCACTTGTAAAGGCCTTATATACTATAATGACTAGTCAAAGAATACATGTATAAGTCATGAGACAAGATGAGTAAAACATGGAAGTCTTTGGTCAAAAGGATGGAAGGTATGGCTAGGTTTAATGACAAGTGATGTACAAAAGACCAAGTTGAGATTTTTGTAATATTTCTTGATGTGTAAACACCAAATCCGGTTTATGCATGTATATATGTAAGATATTTTGTTATTTTTAGGTATTGGGTATAAATGTGGGTATTTGTTGAAGCGTAGAAAAGTTTTGGTGCTTCCGGGTATGCCTAAATGTATTTAATTGCGAAACGTAAACGTTTTACGCAACCAATAAAAATAAAATATAAAAAGTTGATTATTACTTTCGTAAAAATAATATATTGCTTGCTTGACGAAAACTTTAATTCGTTTGGTGTCCGTTTACGTTAATTGTTGATTTTTAGTTTACGCGATTTTACTATATAATAAGAATTAAAAGTAAACGCGTACGAAAAAAAATAATTAGTAAAATAGATGACGTCGTAAATGACCTGAAAATACGGAATGTTACAGTCTCCTCCGGTTAGAAGAGCCTTGTCCTCAAGGCTCAAGTTGCGGCACTTGAGGAAAGTACGGGTTCGGAGAAAAGATGCGGATATTTCATCCGGAATTGGTCTTCATGTTCCCAGGTATACTCAGCTCCTTGCCGAGAGTTCCAACGAACTTTGACTAATGGAATTCTTCTTCGCTTTAGCTTTTTCACATCTCGTTCCACGATCTCAATAGGTTCTTCAACAAAACGTAGATTTTCATCAATCTCGATCTCATCCAAAGGCACCTGAACATCTGGCTCAGCCAAGCATTTCTTGAGGTTCGACACATGAAACGTGTCGTGGACACAGCTTAGCTCCTGGGGTAACTTCAGCCGATAAGCCACCGGTCCAACACGCTCTATGATTTCAAATGGTCCCACATATCGTGGTGCTAGCTTTCCTTTCTTACCAAATCGTACCACTCCCTTCCATGGAGATACCTTAAGTAACACTCGGTCTCCAACTTGGAATTCAAGAGGTTTACGCCTCTTATCAGCATAGCTTTTCTGGCGACTCCTAGCCGTCTTCAATCTTTCCTTAATTTGAACAATCTTTTCAGTCGTTTCTTGCATAATTTCTGGTCCCGTTCCAATAATGTGACTTTTCGCCCAACTTCAGTCCATATCACGGGGGATCTACATTTCCGCCCATACAGAGCCTCGAATGGTGCACACTTAATGCTCGTGTGGTAACTATTATTATAAGAAAACTCAATCAATGGAAGATGAGTATCCCAACTGCCACCAAAATCCATAACACAAGCTCGAAGCATAACCTCCAGTGTCTGAATAGTACGCTCACTTTGACTGTCGGTCTGAGGGTGGTAAGCCGTACTCATGTCTAGTCTTGTACCCAACGCTTTCTGAAAAGCTTGCCATAAATGTGACGTGAATCGACCATCACGGTCTGAAATGATTGACACTGGCACACCATGTCTCGCTACAATCTCATTCCACAACGACTCAAATCGTATCATGCCCACTGCAACTTTGTGATAAAGCCCATTGTTATCTTTTCCCATTTCCACTCAGGAATTTCTGGTTGCTGAAGAAATCCTGAGGGTTTCTGATGTTCGGCTTTAAAAATTCCATGTTAACTTTTTCCCATTCACTCAAGAATTTTTAGGGTGCTGAAGAAATCCTGAGGGTTTTCTATTTCAATGTCTCGCTCTACAGGCCCACCAATACAAGTCTCTCAATCATAAGTACATCTTATCTGCACCTGAATGTACTGAATATCTAGATGTATGAGCTTCATCCATGATCAATTTCCTTACATCACCAACCGATGGAATCCAGATACGATCAAAGAAGTAAATTTTGCCATCATCTCGTTGCTCAAAGTGTGTTTCTAATCCTCGTAGCCATTCAGCTGGGGCTTTGAGATCCTTGGAAGCTTCGCTCTGCGCTTCTAAAATCTTAGTCTTAAGTCCAGAATGAATAGTAATACTCATAGCACGTACTCGTCTTGGCTTGAGTCTTTCTTTTCTGCTCAAGGCATCTGCCACCACATTTGCCTTGCCTGGGTGGTATTTGATCTCACATTCATAATCACTAAGCAGTTCGATCCACCTCCTTTGGCGCATATTCAAATCTTTCTGGTCAAATATGTACTGGAGACTCTTGTGGTCAGTGTAATATACACTTTTTGTTCCCATAAAGATATGTCTCCAGATGTTAGAGCGAACACACCGCACCTAAGTCCAGGTCAGGGTGGTATAATTTTTCTCATGCTTCTTCAACTGTCTTGACGCATACGCTATCACGTTGCCTGCTGCAAACACATGCGACCCAAAACCTTGTTTTGATGCATCACAATAGGCCACAAAGTCGTCGGGTCCATCGGGGAGTGCTAACACAGGAGCATTGCATAGCTTCTCCTTCAGAATGCGGAAAGCTTCATCTTGTTCATTTCCCCACACATATGTCTTATTCTTTTGAGTCAACAAGGTGAGAGGCTTGGCGATCTTGGAGAAATTCTCGATAAACCTTCGGTAGTATCCTGCCAATCCTAGAAATGAAACGGATTTCTGTGGTGACTCATGGCTTCGCCAGTTCTTGACCCGACTTAATCTGCTAGATTCTACGTTGTATACCGTCATGGTTGAACACATGTCCTAGGAATTTTACTTTCTTGTAACCAAAATTCCGCACTTTGAAAATTTGGCGTACACTTCTCCTTCTTTGAGTAAGTCAAAAATCGTCTTCAGTTGGAACCTTCAGGCTCTTCTTCTGACGTTTGAGTAGAATATAAGATGTCGTCAAGAACACAATTAATTTGTCCAAATACGACTTGCAGACGCGGTTCATTAAGTCCATAAATATTGTTGGCGCGTTTGTCAGTCCAAATGGCATGACTGTGAACTCAAAGTGTCCGTATCGAGTTTTAAACGCGGTCTTCGGTATATATTCCTCTCGGACTCTCAACTGATGATATCCCGAGCGAAGATCTATCTTTGAGAAACAACATGCACCTTGTAATTGATCAAACAAGTCGTCAATTCTGGGGAGAGGATAGCGGTTCTTTATAGTTAACTTGTTTAATTCCCTATAGTCAATACACATTCTCATTGCACCGTCTTTCTTCTTGACAAAGAGCACAGGTGCTCCCCATGGTGAGTGACTTGGTCGAATAAAACCCTTCTCTTGAAGTTCTTTAAGCTGGTTTGACAATTCTAACATTTCTGAAGGGGCTAACCGGTATGGAGATCTAACAACTGGCGATGCGCCTGGAATCAGATCGATGCGAAATTCTACCTCTCGCACATGAGGTAAACCTAACAGATCATCTGGAAATACCTCAGGGAAATCTCGGACAACACGGATGTCATCAAGCTTTTTCTCATCAGCCTTGATACACGCAAGTGATCCAAGATCCTTTTCCGGCCTCTCGCCTTGAACTTCAAGAATCTTGCCATTCGGAAGAGGAATACAGACAATCTTCTCATAACAATCGATGAGAGCTCGATGGTATGCCAACCAATCCATTCTAATGATAACATCAGAAGTACCCATCCGGGTTGGTAACAAGTCTATTTTGAACACGTGATTACACAAAACTAAGGTGCAACTATGTAAAATTGTATTGGTGTTAACAACTTTTCCGTCCGCTAATTCAATTTCATAACTAGTATTTAAAGTGGCTGGGGCAATATCAATAAAATGTGTAAACGCAGAAGATACAAAACTTTTCTCAGCATCCGAATCAAAGGGAATACAAGCGTAGTGATCATTAAGAAGAAACGTACCCGTGACCACATTCAGATTCTGCTGTGGATTTTCAATAACCACGTAAGCTCTCCCACGAGCTCCATCATTCTGCTGGTTCCCTGCTTTCGGACACTTGTCCTTGAAATGTCCTTTCTCACCACACCCGAAACATGTCACATTATGCAGGAAGTCATTACCTGCACCCTGAAGCCTAACTCTACAATCCTTTTCCATGTGACCTATTCTTTGACATCTCTGGCACTTTTGAGGACACGGTCCATGATGATGTAAGTTACACCGGTTGCATTTTGGTAAATTTCCAGCATAAATCTTTCCTCCAGCTGGGGCTGCAGCATATGCCCTGACAGGTTCCTGTCTCCTGTTTTGTTGCTGGGGATAATTGTTGTTTCGGTTGCGGTTATGGTTGTTGTTGTGGTTATTAAGAAGTTGATGGTTATTGTTATTGTGTTCCTTTGGTTTTTATTCCATTTATCCTTTTATTACTTTCCTAATTTAGCAGCCTTACCCTGAACTTATTGCTCGAACTAGTGCACGGGCCATGTTGATGCCTCATAGCAAGGTCGCAGGCTTAGAAGAAAATCTATTTTCCTTTGATTCCTTCAGGAAACCCACGAATGTACTTTCCAAACTTCTTGCTTTTCAGTGGCATCAATTCAGTGACACAACAGAACATAGTTCAATGGAAGCGATTGCTGTATAGACCTCGATAGTCATCTCCTTCAATCAGAGTCCAGGACTCTGCTCCCTCTTTTCGATTTTTGGTTGCTTGGTCAGTATTCATTTTCATCATAGCTTTCACGTTGCTCCAGGGGATCTGATTAGCATTAGCGAGTCCCAAAGTCTGAACATTTCCTTTTCCACCAGGTTAGGGCACTCCCCCTCGAAACGTGCACATTAGCAAAACTTTACTTTGTCATCTTCAGCACTTTGCAATCTCAAAACACTTGCTTACAATCTTTTCGAACCAACGTTTCAGTCCACTAACGCCTTCAGTCCCCCTTGAAGAGTGAGCTTTGCAGTTCAATAAATGTCCTTAATACGAACATCCATGCATCTCTGGTACAACAGTCCCTCCAGTATATGTTGATCCAGATCCACCAGAATTGTTTGAGTCAGCTCTGAGTCTATTTATCATATTTAATGGCTTTTGGCACACGCCTTTCCACTATCTCTTAACGGATTTCCTTCTAAATCTCCTGGGCGCATGATTCTGAAACATACTTGTACAATACGTTAGGAATTTGTAAAGGTATTCAAGTTTATGGATATGATAATGATGGAGAAAAGGAATAGAAGGATGATGTTAAATAATCATGAATTACACAGGGTAATAGTAATTGACTGATAGAGATAATATTGATATGTCAAAAGATAGACTAAGAGATCGGAATTTAAACCAAGTATTATATATATATATATGTTATATAAATGCAATAATGATAATCAGAAAATCAAGTAATTGATCGGGGATTACCGCGCGAAAGGATATCGGATAGCGATGAAGGATTCTGTAAATTTGAAATGAAGAAAAGAAAATCTTAAACTTTGTAGTTATAAGTCTAAGGTTTTTGAAAATGAACCCAGTTCCCTATAACCTTGGCTTCTGGTACCATCTGTAACACCCCCCAAAAATCAAGTAGCAGCGTAAAAGTAACATTGGGGTGCAACTTCAATACAACAATCAAGATATAGGAAAAGAACAACAAGAATGGACAATTTTAAAAGATAGTATATTTCATTCATAGCAAAATAAACTGAGTTAATACATTAGGTCCCATAAAGTTTTTGATTTCATAAACATCCAACATACATTTAAAAACAAAATTCACAAAATGACTTAGTTTTATGAAGACAAAAGTTGGCATATAATTTAGATAAACACACCGAATCCATCTTCATAGATAATCCGCCACGGCTCCCTCATTCTTCACATACCCTAGGACCTGAAATTTACCATGCTAAAAGTCAACACTAAAGGGTATGAAATCAATAGGTTTTGTTGGTAAATTGTGGACCACAAATCGATGTAAAAATATCACTCTAAAACACATTTAGTATCAAAACGTTTATTTTATTTAAGTATTTGGTATAATCGTGGGTATTCGTTTAGGCGTAGTTAGGTTTTAGAACTTCCGGGTATGCCTAAACGCATTTTATTACGAAACGTAAGCATTTTACGTAGCCAAATAAAATAAGATGAACAAAGTTATTAATTATCCTCATAATAATCATATAACACTTGCTTGATGTAAACATTTAATTGTTTAATGCCCGTTTACATTGTATTGATCATTTTCATCTACAGCTATTTAAGCTTAAACGATTAAAATTTAAAAGTGAACGCTAACGAGAAAAAAAAAAAATAGTGAAATTAAATAGTATTGTAAATACCTGAAAATATACAAATGTTACAGTATTTATGTTTCCGCCACCCTCCATAACAATAGAGTAAGACCGATGGTTCTGCACAGATAGGTTACAGTGGAGAGATTAGGGCAAAGGGAACTCTCAAAAAGAGTTGTCTTCCTCCTAGGTAGATGTCTACTAATTGTGTCAAATCATTTAGTTGTTAGGTGGAAAATAGGTGGCCTGGACCAATAACCAAGCAAGGGAAGCCACATCTTTTATTGTTTTAGAAAATGAGGTAAAGGTAGATTATGACTAAGCTAATATGGGAGGATATAATATTACAAACTAAGCAAGAAAAACTAGGGAAGAAGGTTTTTCCCTATCCTAGGTTATAGCCCTTTTTACTGGAATACATGATGCCCGAATATTATGAATGAAAAGAACCTCCCCCCCCCCCCCCTGCTCACCATATAACCCTATTAGGTCTTATGTTCAAAACTGGGCACTGAAGCCAAACCAAACTGAAGGACCTCCCTTTACTAACCACATGAAGGCCATCTGTAATTTAAGAATTGTCTGATGGATTTTCCAAAGCTTCAAAAAATTCCTCACTACCTGAGAGGTTCCCCAAGGCAAAAAGCCTAAGAGCTAAAATTGGACTCAGAAGAAAACAATCTTTATAGACACACTCTGAGTCTAAGAGACTGAGGCATCCAAAATCCCAAAACTGGCCAATCAATAAAAAGAAACTTAGTCCCAGATTCAGCCAAGGACAAAAGCTTAAGCCATCCTTCACCTCCCACACCAGTGGTTGCGAAATTCATAAAGAGCGCACATACAAGCACTGGTGGCGCCAACATCTTTTGGGCCACATGTTAAAGAAAAAGAGTCCGCCCTCAGCTCAGTAGTGGTATGTCTGCATTTAATTCTTATTGAACCTATTTATTCAGCTTCTTTCATTTGCACTCCGAGTCTGCATCAGGACATGATGCTTCAGCAGATTCCACAGCTGAAGCTGATCCTGGAAATTCTGCTCCTAATGATTCCATACCTACACAACAGGGTATGAATGAAGGAACCAAAAACAATTAAAATTGATCACATATTTGCAGGGACTAATCCAAGTGTTCTTGTAGATCAAACCAAATTTACTGTAAAAGGTTTAAAACTGTCCACACTGATTCAGGTATAAATGAGGAGTCTAGAGCTGATGACATTTCAAAGAAAATCAAGTTGGAGGATTTATTAGATCTTTTGAAAGACATAAGATCTGTCCTTCGTACTCCTGTGACTCCCCACAATATAACCAATCATTGTTTCAGAATAATATGAAGAAGGAAAAGGCAGTTGCCAAAAGATAAAAACACTCATGCTTCTTCTTATGAATTTAACCTAAAGACACTTTCAATCCCTCATCATCCATTTCCAAATCAGCATAAATTCCAAGAGTTAATGGCTCAGGTTTAATTACTTCAGTCCTAGAAGGATGAGCTGGAACAACACAAGGCAAAAGCTAAAGAAGAATTTGCCTCACTGAAGGCCGAACCCTTATATCCAGACATCAACCAGCTTACTGATCTTCTAGTAACTTCTTTAAAACCTAAATTCTCAAAGCTCTTAGTCTCACGTGACTTTGCTAGCTGCTTACCAAACGCACTGAAAGAGCTCCCATCCAAATTCACTGAATTATCTAGAGAAATTAAAGAGCTAAAGAAGCATGTTTAAGACATGGAAATCGAGCTACCTAGGGACTTAAAAGAAATTCCAACAAAACTAGAGACTTTCACTTCTACTATCTCCAGTCTTTCATCCCAAGTTATTGAACTGAAGAATATTCAATGGGAACTTCCAGTGGAGTTTCAAGCTTTACCAAGTCAAGTATCTTCAGTTCAGGAAAAGCTCAAGACTTTGGATTCTCTTCCAAGTCTATTATACAAGGTACTGAAATACCCTAAACAGTGTGCCACTGTGGTGGTAAAATGTATCAGGGCTACAAGCTAAGGGGGTTTCCTTTCAGTAAGGTCAATGCACTACTTCACCTGCTGATGGGGGAAGAAAAACACCAATCCCAGCTCCAACGGATTCTGAACCAAACCTACATGATGAACTAGTTGATCTATTGGGCATAGATATTGTGACACAATACTACAACAAGAAGTTACTTTATGATAAATATTGTGACAAGATGCTGAAAAGAAGAAAAAGTTCCAAGATCATAAATTGTGATGTTCTCACACAAAAGGGCCCTATCACACTGCAAGTATACATGGAAGATAGGACAGTTGAAGTCATTTCAAATGTCAAAGTCAGTGACTTACATCTGGCTGAATGGAAAGAGGCAGTACAAGCTTGCCCTGATAGAAAAGAAAAAGGATGGAAGACCATCTATGGATTAATAAAGACAAGAATGGAATACCTTGATCAAACTGAAAAAGAATTAAAAATTGACTTCAATAAACCTCTTAAAGAACAAGATCCTCTGAATGAGCTAAATGAGTTAGCAAACAAGAAAAGAAAAAGAACCAGTGACTTAAAAGACCATTCCAGGTCAACAAAGAAACACAAGTCATCAAGTTCAGCATGAAGAAGAGGTTCATTGAGCAGCTAAGGAAGTAGAATGGAAACCGTTTGTAATAACTTTATCTTTTGTAAATGTAATGTAATGAAAGTTAGAATGAATGGTTATCAGTTTATGTTGTTCAATTTATATCAGTTGTGTAAGAAGAAGTTGTTTTGCTCACTTACAACTGATTTTAACTTAGGCTATTCTTATATTCAAATAAGGGGAGATTGTTGGGTTTAGTTCCTAAACCCTTCAGTCTTTCAGTAGATTTAAACATAAAATCCCCTAAGTATTACTCAAGCTGAAGTCTTTCAGTTTGAGTCGCTGAAGTTTCTTCAGCGTTAGCTCTTCAGGTCCTTAGAAGATTGAGAAGTATCTTCACTTCACTTTATGCAGCGGTACAAAAACTGAAGAAGGTCTTTGGAAAGAGCTTCAGTTCAGCTTGGTTGACAATTCCAAGCTGAACGTTGTTTATCTCCTTAACAGAAGTTGAAACGTGTTGTTTCACTTCTAGAAGGTTTACAAGGCGGGAAAAAGATTGCTTTATGTCAAAAGGAATAAAGCAATCTCCTTGGGAAAAGGTGCTTCTAAAGTTGGTATAAAAGTATAATAACTTTCCTGAAAGAACTGTACCTGATACTTTAGAGCACGTCTGCATTAAATGGTATCTCAACCACCTATTGGATGCATGACACGCGTACTAGGTTAACTTGTAAACCCTAATCCCTTTGCCTATAAAAGGAAAGTGATTCCCAGAGTAAATGTTATCTCTTCCAATTAATGTGATACACATTGAAGAGTTTATTTATCTCTCAAAAAACTGAATAGGAAACTGCTGAAGTTTCTTCAGTTTTCTAGTCAATAGTTTGTTTTCTTATTTCTCATAACATTGTTAAGAATAAGATTAAATGATATAACAGCACCAATTGTCATGTCAACCCCTACTATTCCGCAAGCAAGAGTGTGTCATAGATTCTTGTATTGATCAAATAAGAACCTATGACGTTGAGAAGTACATCTTAGTGTTTTAAAACTTATTCTTTATATTCTGTCCATATAATTTGTTTAAAACTCACGATCATTGCCAAGGGAAAGTGATTAGTTTAACTTTGATAAACCTTATATCAGATTCCAAGGGACCAACAGTAACAAATACTTAGAAATTTCCTTATAATAAATATACATACTAAAAGCTCTTCAAATTGCATGAGAGTAAACATAGTCATAATAGGTACACTACTGCATATAAACATGTATTTAGCGACATACATTTCAGTAAAGAAATCCATTCGTAAAACAGGTTTCCAATATATGTGTGATGGAAATAATTCATCTGAGATCCATGGTACGTAATTGCTATCTGTCAGAACTATGTTGGGAAAACCGACAATGTGTAACGCGTTAGATGTCTGTTGGTAATTTTTCCGTCACAAGTCTCTAAAAAGCATCAAAAATTTTTTTGTACGAAAGTTCATTTGTAAATTGCATTCGGTAAAAGGTCACTATTCTGTCAGAAAAATACAAAGAATTTCACACATTAAAGTGCTAGGTGCAGTGAGTACTAACGACATGTCGTTGAGCTCCACATCGCCAACTTAGCATCCCTCTAATGACACACCAACAACTAAAACACCCTCCCCAACATAAAAAATAATAACATGTTATTCGTCCATTCTTTCTATTTTAATTTTAATTTAAACAAACACATTTTAAACTAAAATTGAAATACGATATATTAAAAATACGAAACGAATTACAAATACATACAAATTACAAAATCCCTATAAAAAGCTCATAATGTGCTAATTTATGTTTGAAACGTGATCTTAATTTGCTTCCTGTTTTGTTTTTTTGAAAATATGAAGCTATGAGCTAAAAGGCGCGTAAATAGAAGCCGTGCGGGTGAAAAAAGCACTAAGGAGAAATTTTCAGGTACCAAATTTTATACACTTTTCAACTATTATAGTGTGTGTGTTTTTTCTTTTCTCTCTCCTATCACATTCAAACCAGTCAAACTGTTTGAATTTCAAAAGTGGAGAGGCCATGACGATATACAAAAGAATTTTTCTCTTTATTTGGATTGATCTTCTTTAGTCCTGTTGATTATCATTTCATCAAAATAACCGCTCGAGATTATGCAAGATTCATGCGGGTTCAAACTGCCTCCAACACCATCATTAAATTTACTTATTCCAAATCTCATCATATCAACGCAATATTTAATCCCTAATTTTCCATTCATTTTTTCAATTCCCTGTACCTAATTAATTCATCAAAAAAAAATCCCTAATTTTGATTTCGTAATCAAGATGATTCGAATGGTATACCAGAGATGGGACATTATAGTTGGGACGTCATAGGTGGTCACATCCTTGTGTTGGAACACCAGAGACTGGACAACCAAGATGGGACTCATATGGTAAGAACATTAATCGTTTTGGTTCGAATCCATTGTTTTTATTTTTCTCCGATTTCCAATTCTGTTTATCCCTTTACATTCTTTCATAGCCCACTCAAATTGGTTCCATAGATCTCCATTCAATCCAAATTTTTAGGTAGAGTGGGTGGGTTTCGTTCGAAATTAGAAGAATTGAAAATATATTCCATGTCTGTTTTTTTTGTTACAAATTTCCCAGAATCATGTTCGGCTAAAGATTTATTTCTACATTGCAAACAATATGGACATATTTGTAGGATTCGTTTATCGAAACAAAAGATCGAAAAGTGGTAAAGATTCGTATTTTTGAAATTCATTAATGTGTTGAACAAGGAGAATATTGGAAGAACAATCATGTGCACGGTGTGATGTGGTCGAATCAATTAAAATGGCAAATCTTGCTAGAATTTAAGAGAGAAAATAAGACGGAAAGAGGTAATGTGACGGAGGACGGAAAATGGCGAGAATATCATACAAAAAAATTTTGTACTTCTCGCAAAGCTGGAAGATTTGGTAAAGGAAGTCGTTTGTGTCCGGTGGTTCAAAGAAAATAAATAAGGAATCTGAGACGGAATTCGTTCCTTCGATTGTCCTTGACGATGAATGTTTGAACAAAAAAGATCTTTCTATGTCCTTGATGGGAAGGGTTAAAGAGATGGCGTCCTTAGCTAATTTGAAAAAGGTTCTATGTAACGAGGGATACGAAATATGAAGAGTTAGCTACTTGGAGTGAACTTTGGGTAATTATTGGAATTATGAATCTCCAAGCTAAGGAACTATCGCAAAATGCTGGTTCGGGGTCGTGGGTTTCGGTTCTAACATCTTGCATGACGAGTGATGATTCCAGATGGAAGACTCGCTTGGGTGGAAGTTGGTGGTGTCCCATTTAAACTTTGGACAGTCAAGACGTTTAGTAGAATCGCTTCAAAATGGGGTGATCTCATGGACGTTGATGAAGATGAGCTGAATTATCATTCCAAAAGGTTGTGTGTATTTACTAAAGTTCGGCAAAAATTATTCAGATGAGTTTTTAAGTAAATTTCCGAGGAAAAATACATTGGGTAGAGCTATCGAAGTTCCAGGATGGATACCTGAATTCAATGATGAAGAGGAAGAAGATGACGTATCCGATGAGTGCAATTTTGATGGTAAACCTGAAGCACAGGAGGAGAACAATATATTCGAAGAAAGTGAAGAGGAAAAGGTGCAGGAAACTGAATTTGTGGAGTTCCTAGTGGCGAAGAAGGTTATTAAGTCAGAAAGATCCCCTTTTGTATAATTATTCTCTATTGCAAAAAAAAATACAAAACTAACAGTAGAACGAAGAGTGAATAGGAAGATCACATGCTTATCCACGCACACGGCTTCAACGTCCGGAGAAGGTAGATCAGTTCGAAGGTAATGCTATGGGGTGTATTATCTCAGAGAAGGTATATACAGAAAAGGAAAATGATGTAAACACATTTGGTGAATAAAGACATAAGGAAATAATATTCGAATTCGTTAATAACAATGTTGAACTTACTTATAGGATCTGTTCTAAATTACAGCGATCAGGTGGGGTCCATTATAAATTTTATGGAGGAGTGGTGAAGGTAAGACAAACAATGGGGTATAAAATGGAAGGGTGCATTAAAGATTATTAACGATAATAATCGAAGTCCCAAGGAGATTTAGGGTTATACCGATGAAATTTTTTGCTTTAAATGGCAAGGCCTCGCCCAAAAGGCTCAAAATAAGATTGGGTTTAAGGAGTTGTGTATAAAAAATAAAGTGAATTTTATTGGTTTGCGAGGAAACTAAAATGGGAACTATGGACTTGAATACTGTTGCGATCATGTTGGGGGTAATTTCAAATATTCCGAATAAGTTCAAAGTGAATTCATTTGGTATTCTGGAGTAATTTTGTGTATTTGGGATCCAAATTCTTTTCGAGAAAAAGTTTTAACGAGATCGGAATTATTTGTCCATATTAGAGATTGTGGCTTAAATCTGGTATTATCTTTTGATAGTGGTCGTTTATGCTTCCTCAAACGCTAAAGAAAAAACAAAGCCGAGGGAATCATTTGACTCATATTTCAATATTCTTGGATGGTGAAAATTGTTATGATATGGCGATTTTTAATGAGGTGAGATTTAATATGGATAGATTCGTTTTCAAACTTTAATGTTCATGAAGCGTAAAATTTAATTCCTTCATTTATAAACGCGGGGATGTGAGGAAGTTTCTTATGAGGAAGTGCTTTCACTTGGTGTCATAGATCATTCCAAAATGAGCAAAATGGATCGATTTTTGTTTCTGAAATCTTTTGACCTCATGTCTAAATATTTCTGCTATAACCTTGAGCGGTTTTATTTCGGACAACGGCCTAAATTCTTTTACGTGAAACAATCGTTCGACTATTGCCCTATTCCTTTCGGATTCTATAAATAATGGTTGGAAAGAGGATCAGAATTTGATAAATTGGTCAGAGAATCCTGGGTAATCAGCTCCTGGCAATAAAGATAATGCTATTCGTAGTATATGGGTAAATTAAAATTCCTTAAAGATCGCATACGTGTTTGGCTGTCTATACATAAGGCAAATTCGAGAAGTGATACGGACATTCTAAAAGAGGAGCTGAGACTTTGTGATGAGTTGATCGACAAGGGTATGGGTTCTAGTGAAGTAGTTCAGAATAGATTGGAGATCCTTAATAAGATTCATCAGGTTCAAAAAAATCAAGCTTCGGAAATTTCTCAAAAAGCCAAGATCAAATGGGCTATTGAGGGTGATGAGAACGTGAAATTCTTCCACGGTATTCTTAACAAGAAGCGCAGCCATCCAGATTCGAGGTGTCATTGCAAATGGTGTGTGATTGATGATCCGGTTCAAGGTGAAAGAAGAAAACGAATTTTTAAATGCATTACCGAGCAGGTTTGATAAACCTCTTTTAAATCGTGCTTTGCTTGATCTTAATTTTACTAATTCTCTTACTAATGAACAAAAAGAGGATCTGGAACAAGATATAACTAAAGAAGAGGTCAAGCGAGCGGTGTGGGATTGCGGTGTTGATAAATCTCCGGGTCCAGATGGATTCTCCTTTTACTTTTATCGTCATTTCTGGTACTAAGATAGTAGATGGAATGAGTGTAGGGTCTTCTATGTAGTACTTCTTATTAATGTTTGATGATTCCAAAAGGTTGTAAATCAAATTTAATTGCCTAGATTCCTAAAATCATTGATCAAACATGGTTAAAGTGACTTCACGTCCTGATAATCTAATTGGAAGTCTATACAAGATATAGCAAACATTTAGCTAATCGATAAGGTTGGTTAAGTAACCTCATTAATGAGGTTCAATCTGCTTTTGTAGCGGATAGACAAATTTTGGATGGGCCGTTTATTCTTAACGAGGTTCTTCAATGGTGTCGAAAAAAGAGGAAACATGCGCTCATTTTTAAGGTTGATTTCGAGAAAGCGTATGACTCTGTTCGATGGGATTTCTTAGACGATGTGTTAGATAAGTTTGGATTTGGTGTGAAATGGAGAAATTGGATTCAGAGTTGTCTTAGATCGTCTAGGGGGTCGATTCTTATCAACGGGAGTCCAACGAAGGAATTTCAATTCTTTCGAGGTCTTAAACAAGGTGACCCTTTATCCCCTTTCCTTTTTATTCTTGTTATGGAAAGCTTGCACATTTCTTTTCAACGGGTGGTTGATGCGGGATTATTTAATGGAATTAATTTGAGCTCCACGGTGAATCTTTCTCATTTGTTTTATGCGGATGACGCTATTTTTATTGGTCAATGGAATGAGCTTAATATTGATACTCTAGTCCGAGTTTTGGAATGTTTTTTCCGGGCTTCTGGTCTTCGTATTAATATGAGTAAAAGTAAGATTATGGGTGTGAATGTGGAAGATGCGAAGGTTAAAATTGCGGCTAATAAACTTGGATGTCTTGTTCTTAAGACTCCCTTCACTTACTTGGGTACGAAAGTAGGGGAGAACATGCATAGAAAACATGCTTGGAATGAAGTGGTTGAAAAGGTCCTGTCTCGGCTATCTAGATGGAAGTTGAAAACTCTTTCTATTGGAGGAAGATTCACACTTCTCAAGTCTGTTTTAGGCTCTATGCCAATCTTCCATATGTCCATTTTTAAAGTCCCCTCGAGTATTCTTAATTCACTTGAAGTTATTCGTAGTCGTTTCTTCAACGGTCATGAGCATAAGAGTAATAAAGCAACTTGGTTTAAGTGGAACAAAGTTTTAACTTCAAAAGAGAAAGGTGGCTTAGGGGTTTCTAGTTTATTTGCTCTCAATAGAGGGTTGTTGTTCAAGTGGTTGTGGCGGTTTTATTCTCAAAAAGATTCGTTATGGACCAAAGTGATAAAGGCTTTATATGGGGAGGACGGGAGTTTAGATAAAGTTGGTGCTTCGGCTGCTCGGACCTGTTGGACTACAATCGTCCAGGAGGTGAAGGTGATACAAGCACAAGGAATAAATATTCACGATTTTATCAAATTAAAGCTGGGAAATGGTGAGGATTCTCGTTTTTGGCTTGATAAATGGTACGAAGGTGGAGTGTTAAAGAGGTTGTTTCCTCGTGTTTATGCCTTGGAACTTGACAAAAATATTTCAGTGAGTTCAAAGTTAAAGGCGCCAAGCTTAGTTACTACCTTCAGAAGAAATGCGAGGAGTGGTATTGAACAGACACAGTTTGATTCTATGGCGGAGATCATGAAAACAATCTCGTTGGTGCCTCGTGTTGACAGGTACATATGGTCGCTGGAGAATGATGGCTCATTTTCGGTTGCTTCGATTCGCAAGACGTTAGACGACAACCGGTTCCAGGAGGAGAGTTTGTCGACAAGGTGGGTCAAATCCGTGCCTATCAAGGTTAATATTCTGGCTTGGAAAGTTAAATCTAATGCTCTTCCTACTCGTTTTAACATATCTCGTCGCGGCATGGATATTGATTCTATTGATTGTCCCATTTGTAAAATGGGTGTCGAAACGACAAGTCATGTGTTCTTTCAATGCAATGTGGTTAGACAGGTTATGAGAAAGATTTCTTCATGGTGGACTGTGGAGTATATGGAGGTTAATTCATATGAGGAGTGGCGTTCTTGGCTCGTGTCTACCCGGATTCGATCAAACATCAAAGTTATTATCGAAGGGATCTATTACGGCTTGTGGTGGGTTATGTGGAATTTTCGGAATAAGATTTTATTTGATACGAAGATTCCGGAAAAGGTCTTGATCTTTGATAATTTAGTCTCTAGCTCTTTTTATTGGTTTAAATATCGATGTAAAGCATCGATCAAATGGGACGATTGGCTTAAAAACCCTTATATTGTTTGTTGTTGATCTAGCTCCTTGCTAGTGTTTAATAAAATTGCCGTTCAAAAAAAAAATGAATAAAGTTAAAAAAACTGTCTTTATAAATAATACTTATTATTTAACATAAAAATTATCGTAGTTAAATAAAAAAAACCCGTCACGCCTCACGCCTTAGCGCGTCTTATCGCGGCTTTTCACGTCTCATCTCACGCCACGCCTAAAGTCGACGTTTTGATCCATTTTATAACGTGAAGGCAACGCCTCACGCCTTAGCGACGTCTTAGCGCCACCATGACACGCCTTTGGGAACACTGGGGTTCATAGACCGACGACATATTTTGTTGCCAAAACTAATTTCTTAAATAAATTAAAAACACATATATTTAAATTACTTATTAATTTTCAATATATATAATATAAATCATTAAAGTTATAAATGATTTATAATGTTACTTTTAACGAGTAATCCGAAAAGAAAAAAAACCTCATCCGTTTTATGAGTCTTCAACATAATTTACTCACGTTGAAAATGCACATTTGTAATTCAATAGGGTCCTATTAGTACCTTCTACTCTACATATGACTATCTTCATTCTTAACTTTTTTTTTCTTTTTTTAACGGTCTGAGAGCATTAGATAAATTGAACAATCATCGCAGTGTTACTGTTTTACGTTGCACATTCACACACCAAATACTATTTCACTATTGAGTCAAGGCAAACTCTCTTTTTTGACACCACCATTTTATTTTCTATATCATTTTTCAAACAAATCAATTTTTCATTCATTAATTAAAATTGCAAATTACATTACGAAAACAAAATAAATTACGAAAATAAAAAAATATACGATTTTTTTATAAAAAAAGGTCGAAAATATATAGATGACTAATTGGGGCGAAATTTTTTCATTATTTCTTCTTTTTGCATATTGATGAGTAAGGTTTGGTAATCTGGCAAACCGTTGGTGCTAATCGTGTGAAACCTCAATTCTTCACATTTCATTATTGTGCGGTCTTTCTCCTTCTTCACCGCGTAAGCCGATTTAGCGGCTTCTCGTTTGAGTTTAAACTCACTTGCTAAAGTATCACCAAATTGGCTTGTCAGGTTACTTATTGCGGTGCTCGATGATGTTTCTGATTTTGTTTTTTTGTGTGGCTTGGTTTGCCCCGGGGGGAGGGAGTGGCCTCGCATCATCGTCGAATAGTTTGACATGCCCGGTGAGATCACCCAGGTCGGCTGAATGCCACTTGTGGTGTTTTTTTCAAGATATGCCATGCGGTATCTTGAGTAAACGCTTTCCCCCCTTTGAACTCGACACGAAATGCATGCCTAAATCGGTTCATAAGATCACTCTCGTTTTCCTCACTTCTCTCTAACGTGCCAAACGTTTGTATATAGGATTAAACTCTTGGCAATTTTCGTTTAATGTTGCCCACTTGCCCGTTAACATATCATTTGTACGTTTGTGAACCCGAAGTTTTGTTGAACTCGGCTAAAACCTTAAACCAAAACGTTGCGTCACTTTGGTCGGTTCCAAGTTTGTTATCCTCAGAAACGACAACCCAACACTCGGTTAGTAGTTTTTCCTCTTTCGGCATCCAATGTTGGTGAACCCGTGCCGGTGGCTCGGTTTTGTCGTCGGGTATGTCGATTGTGGAATGTTTTGGGGGTCGTTTTTCTCTTTTTTTCCTCTTTTAGTGGGTTTATTGTGGTGGTGGTTGTTATTGTGATTGTGATTGTTATGGTTCTTATGTTTGTTGCGGTGGATTTTGAAATCGTTGGTTAAGTGTTGATTGTTGATGAAATTGTAATTGTTTTTTATATAGTTGTTCGGGTGTGTAAAAAATCCACCATTGTTAGGTTGTTGAGACACTTTTTTGTTATAGTTTGTGTTTAAATGAAAGTGAAATTGTAAATAATATGTGTAAAAAATAGTTGTGTGTAAATGGTTTAGTTTAAAAAAAAGTTTTGAAAATGTGTCGTTAGAGCCCAACGGCTCTTTTTTTGTCTTCTTCCAAAACCATGCAGCGCCAAATGAATGGCTTGGCACTTGGCGGGGTGATGCGGTGTGGTGGCTTGATATTGACAGCGCCAAATCGGGTGCCACATGGGAATAATGCCGGTTTGGTGCCACCATATTGAGGCCTCTAACATATATATTTTTATCAGTTTTCGTTATATATATAGTTTTTTGTTTTTAATACTTTGATTTGTCAAACTTTATATTTTAGGTTTTATATTTTCTTTTTGATAGTTTTATAACAAAATCGTTATTAAAAAGGTAAAAAAATGAAATAACTTGAGGACATTACTTGTGTTACAAGAAGATACCAATATCCTATCCCAATTGATTATTAAGTACTATTAGGACAGGGCAAGATAACATGTGTTGGTAATGATTTGTGTGTTTTGTTTTTCTACTAAGTTAATTCGTTGCAAACTTCGACTACTTTTTCCACAAAGCACGTTTATACTTTAATATAATCTTAACATCACGATTGTTTTTCACATCATAATCAATATCATGAGATATTTTCAAGATTTTTTTTAAGTCAAACTCAATCTTTTAGCATATCAACCGCTAACTTTTTTTGTACGCCTGTTTGGTTTATAAGTGAGATTAAATTAAAATTAAAATATGGTATTGAATTTGAATTTGAATTTGAAGTAAGTTTATGAAAGAGAAATTATATTTATTAAATAAAATATATCATTTGAATGGTAAAATAGCAAAAAAATGTGAAGAAATATAAAGAGGTCTACGTATATAGAGAAAGGAAAATGAAAGTGACCTAGAAAAATACAAAAACACAATTAAAACCGAACTAAGTTGCCAACCATCACTTTTTGATTCATACCCCCATTCCTCTTTTTAAAAGAATAAACCAAACAAATAATTAATGTCTTTTTAACACAAAACCCATTCGAAAGTGCAATAACAAACATGCCCTTAATACTTTTATCAAGTACAACTTAATTGGCACAAATAAGCCAATTACCTTTATATACAACATCGAAGCAAACGACAGCATTTTAGGGGTACCAAAACGATGTCGTTTTGCTCTTGGGTCGGGCCAGGTGTAAGTGGAAGGATATGGTTCGGTGTGACTGGGCTGACCCGTCGTTTTGGATCAGACGTCATCTTTTATAGTTAAGCGGGATAAACAATAAAACACAGAGCCGGCTAGAAACACACATACACACATACTTACTCACGCGCATACAATCCCACAAAGATCAAGATATTTGAGCCGTTAGGTGCATGTAACTTGTACGTTTTTAATTATCCTGTTTGAGAGTTTTAGAATTTGTTTATGATGGTAGCAAAAGCTGAAGTTTTTATGTTTGATTCATCCTTGATGATATCGAAAGTTTAGGTTTTATAATTTCATGTTTGGAATGGTAAATAAGTGAGTTGTATTTCTTGCATGTTTTAATTTTTGTTGTTGGATGTTAGAATTGTTTTAGGGGTTTTTGTTGAAACAATAATTGTGGCCTATGATTTTTTGCCGTTGTGTCATGGTAGTTAGGTAGTCAGCAAAAATCGTTGGCGCATGTGTTAGGGCATGTGTTTGTTGCTGATTTGTATATTGAGGTTGTTACATGTTGTTTTGTAGCTTTTCATGTATCTGTTTTGGATGAAGTGGTTGAATGTCGTGGTTTTCTTTGTTGTGTGGCTATCATGATTTGTTCGTTTGGTACTTTAAATTTTCGTGTAGCGAAAAAAAGGTTTGCACAAAAGGTTTACTTATTTACTCTTTAAGGTTTAGTCTGTATTTAATTTGTATTTAAAACTGGTAATAGTTGCGGTTGGTTTGTGATATTGCGTTTTAGAGTATTTGACAGTTCTTTTAAGGTTTGCGTTGGATCCTTAAAGAATGATTTTGTATTTAATCCGTAAATGAAAGTGGTAAAAGCGCCAGTTCTTTAGTGACATTGCATTTTAGAGTATATAACGTGGATATTTGCTTTTATTATTTTCTAAAAATGTCAAACGTGTACTGTTGTTTTGGGCAGGATGCAGTCATTTTCTGACGATATGGGTTGTGTATGACCGTAGGTGACGCGGTTCATGGGTTGTGTATAAAGGTAAGTGACATATATGGGGTGTGTTTTGTTTCGGTGTTTCCTATATATGTTTTTCATCTTTAGAGTTTATGATCTTCTTAATTAATTGTAGAATCCAAAGGCTCATTAACTGCTTGTTGTTATATTTCAATTCACATTTTCAATTTTCCGTCTGTTAAGAATAGAAAATGTGTTTATTATTCTTAGAATTGATCTTTGTATAATAACAAGCAGGATTACCCGCGCGTTGCTGCGGGACGTTAATTTTTCGCGCGTTGTTGCGGGCCATTGTTATTATTATTATTTTTTTAATTTTGTGCGGGTTTATTTTTTCGGTCTCATGTTTAATAGTTTTTTTTTTCTTATATGACCTTATGTGTTGGGCCTCATGTTTAAATGTTTTTTTCTTTTGAGTTTATGCTTTTTTTTGTGTTCCGGGTTTATTTTTTTCGGTTTCTCCTGTTTAATAGTGGGGTTAATTTTTCGGTATCATGTTTAATATTTTTGTTTTTTTTTCCTTAGTATGAGTTTATGTCCCGCGCGTTGTTGCGGGGCGGTAATTTTTTTTAGTTTTTTTTTTTGCGATTTTTTTTTGGTCTCATGTTTAAATCGTTTGTTGTTTTTTATATGGGCTTATGTGTTGGGCCTCATGTTTAAACCTTTGTTTTTTTTTTGCTATATGGGTTTTTTTTTTAAGTTAGGAAATTAGCCCAAATAGATAAGTAGTCATAGTTTAGAGTGATTAGTATAAATAAGGATAATTATGATAGGGGTTAATTGCCTAAAAATGTATTATACTTGCCATTTTTTGTCATTGTATGTAGACAACTATTTTTTTGTCATTGTGTCGCTCAACTTTTGAATTAGTGCTATTGTGTGTATTCTGCGACTATTTTTGCATGTAAAATGACCATTTTACCCTTCAAAATTTGAAAAAGGTGAGGGTAAAATGGTCACAAAATACACACAATAGCACAAATTTAAAAGTTGAATGACACAATGGCAAAAAAATAGTTGTCTACATACAATGACAAAAAGTGGCAAGTATAGTATATTTTTAAGCAATTAACCCATTAGGATAGTGTTAGTAGGCTTCTTATTCTTGTACTCTTCATTCTCTCTCATTTTCTCTCTTTTATAAAATAGCTCATTTGATAATATTTCTCTCTCTAGTTTCTCTCACAAAACATAACCTTCATATATGTGATACAATGCTTAAGTGACCTTATATCAAGTGGTATCATTCGCTATGAGAGCATCTAGATTGATAGTTTGTAAATCAAAGTGCTTAAAACGTGTATAATTTGATCAAAATCGAATTTTTTATGTGCTTAGTGATGAATTCGGCTTCTCTTTGAATTATTTTTACTATTTGACGTTATTTAACATAAAATTTTACTATTTTGTGTTAAAAACGTTACTTAGTAACAAATTTTACAAAAAGAAACGGTTCTATACGTTAGGATTTTGATTTTTGATCGAATATTAGTGACTGAGACTAATTCGGTTCGTTATGATTGTGAAATGATCGAATTAGGTGTGCATAACGGTTTTAGTCATTGATTTCGGTATATATTCGTGGATTTCGAGCGGGAAAATTGAATTTGAACGTGTTTGGGTTCGATTCGGTGTAGAAAATCGAAAGTTTTGGTCGAATTCGGTATTATTTGTGTGACTTTGGTGAAAAAATGGTTATTTTACTAAATTCAGAGTTTTGTATTTTGTGAATTCGGTTAAACGGTTATTTTTTCGAATTCGGTGCTTCCTAATTCGTGAATTCGGTGCTTTGTCGTGTTTCGAATTCGGTGATTACTTGTTTTGGGAATTAGGTCTTTTAGATACCGGATACAGTGTTTCATTTCTGAATTCGGTGGTTCCTCATTTGTGAATCCGGTGGGATCCTAATTCAAGACTTCAGTGTTATAACTTTACTGAAAAAAATGCACTATTTTAGTGTTGTTTGTTAATGGAAAAAAAAACGCTAAATAGAATGTTATACTATTAATTACACTAAAACATTATTAACCCTTTTAAAACTCAACATTTGCATCATACCTTTGTTATATATATTAAAAACTAAATATAAATTTGCATAAAATATAAATTCTTAAACTCCTCTTAATACCTTCAAAAACAAGTTAAATGTCGATATATATATTACATCAAATATATTTTCTATTGGTTGCATTATCATATCTTTTATATAATAAAAGAATTACATTAATTCAGAGTTTTCTATGAGATTCGATCTTATATAAAAAAATTTGGGCCAGTCAGGTCGCTTGATTTTTTAACGTAAGCAAAATCGTGCAATATAATTGGTTAAAAAAGTCAAAATTGAATCAATTTTGGTCAAGATTAAAAAAAATTGTTGGAGAAATTTGATGGAGAAAAAAGGACATAAAAATATAGGTGTCAAATTTGTGAAAAACAAAAACTTAAATAAAATGAGATAATTAATAAAACTTTAGTGGTTGAATTTTAAATAAATCATATGGAGTTAAGTGAAACTTATAATTTCCCATATTTTTTTAATAACTTCAAAAATTAAACAAATAACCCCTTAGACTTTTTACCCTGGACTTTATATTTTAAAAATACAACATATATATGCACAAGATTATTAATATCAAAATGAAAGCACGAAGACACATATTTTTTCAATGTCGCTATGTGCTACTAAACACACATAATGTCTAGAACAAGATAACTATAATTTCAGTTAAATAAAATCAAATCCTTTGTGCAATGGTATGTGTTTGATTACACATACCTTTTACCTTTAAAAACGAGCTAAAATAACCAAAAAACGGACTTAAAACGCCAAATATACGCTTGTTTTGCTAATTGTGTTGTGCAGGAACGGATAATTAAGAAAAAGACGAAAAACGAAGCCAAATCGATTGTCATAATATTAACTTCAAAACAAAATTATTCAAATATTATTAACTGTTATACTATCTGCCCAAATTGCGTGCGTGTACGGGTTGATGTTATTGGTTTATTAACTGATATGGAATTACTATATGCCCAAACTTTTTTTTTCGTTTTTAATTATCTTTGTTAGAACTTGAATTAGAAATCACATATAATTAAACACTAATAAAAAACCAAATGTGATATTAGTGTTAAATCATATATGATATTAGTGTTAAATAACATATGACATATAATTCTAATAACATCACAAGTAATTCGATATTAGTTTTAAAACACATATGATATTAGTGTTAAATCACATGTGAGTATATACGAATATCTAAATTAATGTTTTTCAAAAGTATATAAAAAATAGAAATAACAAAAAAAAAGTTTGTCAAAAGTATATCAAAGTGTCCGTTTATAGAAAGATAATTAAATGTTGGTCGTGACGGTATAAATTGTTTTTTCTAACGATTAACGGTTCATGAGATATTTAAATTAAAAAAATAGGTGATATAATAAAATGCTTTTAATCTCAGCTATTGATTTCTTTTCAGATGGATGGTTGAGATGAGTCCTCTGGTATATAAGCAATATTTGGTATCCAAAATAATATGCCACTAATAAGTGGGTGCGCTAAACCCCGAATTTTATTTAACCAAACCACGTTATTAGTGCGCCACCTCAACACCCTCTCAATAACACACCAATAACTAAAACTTCCTCCTCACTAATACACTAATAACATGTTATTCGTCACTTTTTTGAACATTTTAAAATTTTAAAACAAACACATTCATTCAAATAAAAATAAATTTTTTTTTGAACGGCGAATTTTATTAAAAGAAAACACTAGCAAGAAGCTAGAACATTACAAGGACACAAGGTGATGATTTTTTAACCAATCCACCCAACTAAACGTAGCTTTACATCTATAACGACACCAAAAGAAAGACGAGAGCACTAGATCATCAAAAATATTCGCCTTGGAAGAAGGAACAACGCCAAAAATCTTCTTATTCCGAAAGCCCAAAGAACCACCATAGACCATAACCCACTCTGTCAAATAATCTTTTATGCTTAAAGGCACCGTAAATTAGTTATCCAAGAAAATCCACTCAACAAAAGAATCAGCTCCATGTAACTCACATCCCACCAAAAAAAAACCCTCCGAAAAATACTCTAACAACAAACAATTAAAGAACAAATGTTTCGAAGATTCAATAAACCCGTCTCGCATAGAGGACATAGAAAAGAAGGGTAACTCTATAACCTCTACGTGAAATGTTTCCGACCTGAGTCGGTAAAACCCATTTATACGCACCTTCCAAGCGTGAAATTGACTTTAATAGGCCACATATCTTAATCCATCTTGTTTTGGAAAAATATCTGTAATCTATTGTTGTCAAAATCCCTTCGCGCCAAGCAACTGAAAAATTCCCCCGACCCATATTAAATCCCACGACCACCTATCCACCGATGGACTTAACTCCATATCACTCCTCCAAACTGTCCAAAAGATGAACCACTGTTCGATATCAATGCCACTACGTGGCATCCTACGCAAAGGAGAAGCAAAAGAAGTTTGTCTCAAATGGAAAGCTACCGAAATGTGTTTGTTACCTCAAGCGCATAAATGCGTGGAAAAACCTCTTTCGAATCGCAGCTCCCCCCCCTCCACGGAATCCTTCCCAAAAAGGAGTATTCGACCCCATTCCATATCTCTAGTGCTCATACTTATAAGATCAATTCCTTGAGAATGCTAACCCTATCCATTTCTTTATAATATCACACCAAATCGACGTTATAATCCCGACATTCCCAGCTCTACCAAAAATCCTACCATCACCCAAGTAAGCATGAATGACCCTAACACCCATAACGAGTCACTTTGATTAAAAATCGCCAAACCCATTTATACATTAACGCTCTATATAAGCGCGAATAAACTCGATACACCAAGACCACCTTTCTCTTTACGTCATACTTCATTCCAACTAACCCAAATCGAACCTTTTACTATCAAGATCATTACCAATAAAAAATGACACCGGATGATCCTACGATGTAAACCAACATAGGAACCTTAAAAATAGACCATATGATAATAGACATAGAACCAAAAATCCGCTTTAAGAAGAGTGAGCCTACCTCCAATAGACAAAGTTTTCATCTTCCATTTAGAAAGTCGATTCACCATTTTGTCGATAACCTCATCCCATGATTTAGTCCGAGACATACATCCCCCTACTTTCGAGCCAAGAAAAGAAAATGGAGTATTAAGAATGCCACAAACATATGTCTCGTAACTTCTTCCGACCTTCTCTATCGAAACCAGGCTAACCCCATTAGTTAACTTTTACTAAGATTATACTTAGACCCGAAGCCGTTCAAAAACACTTTAACATATACATTAAAGTACAATATTCCGCTTACTCCATAGCACCCATGATATAAGCATCGTCCACATAAACATATGATATAAAGTCATAGAAGAGTTAATCTTGATGACCATATAAACATACCCCGCATCCTCCACTCTTTTAAAGACAAATAAGACTCTCCATAACCAATATAAATAAGAAAGGAGATAACGGAGTCGACCTTTTGTTTTAAGCCTTTATAAAATTGAAATTCCTCCGTTGTACTTCCATTTACTAAAACCGAACCACGAGAAGATCGAAGGCATTCTTGTATCCAACCACACCATTTAGCACCAAAGCCAAAACGATTTAAAACGTCTCCTAAAAAATCCCAACGAACGGAATCATAAGCCTTTTCAAAATCAATCTTGAAAATAAATGTTTGTTTTTTTTTCGCTTTACACCATTGAAGAACCTCGTTGAGAATGAAGCGGACGTCTAGAATTTGTCTATCCGCCACAAAAGCGATAGACCTCACAACTTAAGTCAACCCAACACACCAACAAGCCGATTAGCCAAAATTTTGTCGCACTACTTTTATAAAAGCCTCCAATAAGACTAATTGGGACGAAAGTCCTTAACCATTTAGCATCCAAAATCTTAGGTATCACAGCATAAACAACGCATTAACAACCTTTAGGAAAATTAACCCGAAAGATAAAAAAAATTTAAACACCCCCCAGCTCCGCCCTTACATCCTTTTCAATTAAAGACCGAATATCTTCTAAATGAAACCAAAAGTCACTCATTTTCCGTCCCATAATTATCAAATCCCACAATCCACACCGCCCGCTTAATCTCTTGGTACGAAATATCACCTTCCAATTCATTTTTTTTCAGCTCACTAATCGTACGAGGAAAATCAATATTGATCACTGGTCGAATACGACGAGGCTGCTGGAACCGAGTACTAAAATGCTCTAAGAACTCCTTTTTAACCACAGCCGGATTATCGATCCACATACCATCTTTTAAGACTCCACGTATACCAAGTTCGAGTTACGGTTTCGTATTTAAAATCCCATGAATAAAACTTTTGTATTTCTCGTCACCTTATATCGCCCATTTTATCAGATTTTTGCGCCGCCTCCAAATTATCCACCTTCTCCGCTTCTTGGATGTCTTTAATGATCTCCATTCTTTTATATAGAATATCATCCGTAGCATTTCCTTGATCTATAACAATTTCCAAGTCATGGAGATCTTTTTTAAAAGCCATTTTTTTACACTTATTAGATTGTCTCTTCCCATTCCACTCACGGAATAAACATTTTTGAGAAATATCATCTTATTAACTTCATACAACCTAGGATTTACTCAACGAATGGACATTCCACACCAAGATTTCGAAATCATCTTTCGAATAAAATCCTCTATCTCGTAAACCAATTAAGGATACATCCGAAAAAGGGATAGGCCATAATCATGGGAAGAAAACACGCACAAATAGTCTAGAACCGATAGGTACCTATCCACGTTAATAGCCAAAAGTTAGGATTCACACCCAACAAGCCTTCCGACATATGAAACCGTCTAAATAAGCTTACTCATCTTCTTAGCGGATCTATACACCAAAGTGAAAGAACAACCTCCAAGTGGGATCTCTTGAAGATTTGGCTGCAAAATAAATCTAATTAAAAGCATCCGCGCCATGAGCATGATTATAACGAGCCAAATACTTTCATAACTTCATTCTTGAACGAAACCTCATTAAAATCTTCCATAACGGATCACCTCCCCGTCCCATTTAGTAATCACATGAACCAAATAACCCAAAGCATTTTCTTTTCGGCATATTCTTGAGAGCAATTATAAACACCGAAATAATCAAAAGATTACACCACAACATAACCAAGACCCTTCTAAGCATAACAAAATAATCAGAAATCGTCGATTGTTTTCTTAAAGCCGATTTCGCCACACACATAAATGCCACCCGAATAACAACCGCCGACGATACACATACTCGAAAAAGCATAGTAACCCCAACCACATTAACATCAATCAAGGAAATATCCTCCTCTTAGTCCGCTTGTAAGGTTAAAAATCACCTTATGAGAAACACAAAATCTCCTTAACCCAATCTTTTTTGGCCTTAAGGGTTTTAGAGCTTGAACGTTAAGAGAAACCATGATTCATATAAAAACCTCTTTTCCCTCCCTGATTTATCAATTATTTCTTCAATATTTTTCATACATCCTTCCATATTGTAACCATCGATCTTCCACCTTTGATCAATTCCTCCATAACAGTTAATAACGAACCCCCCGTCCTTTTAATTTCTTTCTTGTTGCTTTTCCTTGAACCAATAGAAACCGATTCCCCTTTTTCGTTGCCAGACCCGCTGCCTTCATTATTACCCATAGACTTCTTATCACACTCAACTTCTGTTTCGTCACAAGAGTAAATCCAAGGAATTGGAACACTCCACTGTTTCATTCGACTTATCCATTTTCTCCTCCACATTTCTCTTTTTATTCAAAGCGAATGATATCTCAAAAAAAAGATCCACAAAGAATTATTAACATCAAATCATTACCTTTCTCTTCAGCTTGCCACATTCACATCTGTCCCTTCACCGAGATCTGAAACCATACTAACGTTATTATCCCCTTCATTCTCTACATCACTACCATAAAGATCCTTCCCTTAATAAAACAATACGGATTGCTCGTCTTTCCGATTCGCTATTAGCTGACCTCTTGTTCATCAAAATCAGGAATCCATCCCATGTTTTCTTTGCTCTCACCGAAAATCTCTTCCCTTTATGAATGAATTGAACGTTTCGAGTATGTTTATTTCCAGTTATAAGAATAACAACAACCTCTTACCTATAACAAACACCCTTCATCTAATTTCCTCCAAATAAAGCATCTTACCCCATTTGTGCCGCAATCCTATTAAACCGTACTTTCCCCGACCATAAATTTGATAGGTTTTCCTTCAATGTTCTAAACCCAAGAGATACGTTCCAACAATAACAAACTCTTTGTACGCTGTAAGAAGTAAAGAAAACCATGATGTCGCGCCTAAGCACGACTGAAACTTAGCTTTAGTATCTTTCGTTTTAAAACCAATCATGATCCACATACCTCTACAAAATATTAATCGATTATAACAGATAATAAAAAAATTATGTAAAACTTATGCGTGCATGGTATTGTAACTATTTAAGTATTAAAAAGTTAATATAATTTTATAAAAAATTATTAAACATTACAAAATCATGAGTTTATGAATTGTCATAATATTAACTTCAAAACAAAATTATTCAAATATTATTAACTGTTATACTATCTGCCCAAATTGCGTGCGTGTACGGGTTGATGTAATTGGTTTGTTAACTAATATGGAATTACTATATGCCCAAACTTTTTTTTTCGTTTTTAATTATCTTTGTTAGAACTTGCATTAGAAATCACATATAATTAAACACTAATAAAAAACCAGATGTGATATTAGTGTTAAATCATATATGATATTAGTGTTAAATCGCATATGATATGTAATTATAATGAAGTCACATGTAATTCGATATTAGTGTTAAATCACATATGATGTTAGTGTTAAATCACATGTGATTTTATACGAATATTCAAATTAGTTTTTAATCACTGTGATTTTTCAATGCAAGTTTTAACAACGAAAAAAAGTGAAAAAAAGTTTGTCGAAAGTATATCAAAGTGTCCGTTTATAGAAAGATAATTAAATGTTGGTCGTGACGGTATAATTTGTTTTTTCTAACGATTAACGGTTCATGAGATATTTAAATTAAAAAAAATAGGTGATATAATAAAATGCTTTTAATCTCAGCTATTGATTTCTTTTCAGATGGATGGTTGAGATGAGTCCTCTGGTATATAAGCAATATTTGGTATCCAAAATAACTATCCTCTTAATAAGGTGGGTGAGCTAAGACCGATTAACACGTTATTAGTGCGCCACCTCAGCACCCTCTCAATAACACACCAATAACTAAAACTTCCTCCTCACTAATATACTAATAACATGTTATTCGTCACTTTTTTGAACATTTTAAAATTTTAAAACAAACACATTCATTCAAATAAAAATAAAATTACAGTACATAAAAAAGAAACACGACATTCAATAAAAATACAATACATAAAATAGAAATACAAAATTCAAATAAAAATATTGATTACGATACGAAAACAGCTCCTATTTGTTTTCTTTGTGCATCAAACGGATTTTGTGACTGATATTATCTTGTAATTTTTTTTCACACATTTTCACAACGTTCGTTCAACCTTGCAATCCTTCATGCATTCGTCGGACAATTTTTTTCAATCACAGCACGTCTTTCTTGCGGAATGTCTTTGCATCCCGCATATTGTTCCTTCAAAACTTATTTTGCCCAATATGCTTTATTAAACTGCTTGGTTACGTCAATGATAGCTTGTGGAATTGTATTTGAACATACTCTTTGATTTCTTCGACGGTATGTATGAGAGAACAAGCCATGTTTCGAAAATGTATGTGAAAGTTTGGTGAAAATGTATGTGAAAGTTGAGTATTTATAGGTGAATATTGGGAGATTTTAAATTTTGTAACCGTTGAGGGTTTTAAATTTGAGAGGTTTTAAATTTTGTTGCCGTTAAATTTAAAATTTAAAACAAACACATTTTATTCAAATAAAAATAAAATTACAATACATAAAAAATTTAAAACAAACATATTTTATTCAAATACAAATAAAATTACAATACATTAAAATTTTAAAACAAACACATTTGGTGCAGTTTATTATTAATTTGACGTTCTATTTTTATCGCCTTTCTAAACAATGCATTATGCATCTCGTAATCTTTATCATATTCTTGTTTCAAATAAGTGTCAATCGAAGCGCGTTTCTCTTGTAGAATGTCACTGCATTCATCGTATGCTTTCCTCATGTCATCTTTAGCTATGCTTACATTCTCAAATTCAACGGCTAAGTTTATAATCGCTAGACGAACTTTATCCTCCTCGATTTGTTTCTGAACCATAGCTTTGATTTCATCGACGGTATGTGGAAGCGTTGGTGAAAATGAATAAAGTGGGTATTTTGATAAAAATGTGTATTTAAAAGTGTATAAAAGATGGAAGAGTTGATGAAAATGAATAAAGTGAGTATTTTATAGTGTTAGATATGTAATGTGTTTGATAATAGTGGGTATTTATAAGTTAAAAATGTTTTTTTTAAATATAGCCGTTAATATCCGCTCCTCTTATTCAAAAATTGAAAAGAAAACAATAAAATAGAAAAAACGCATGCGATTTAACCGGCGAGGGTACCAATGACGCCTCGGCCAGTATCTTATGACGGCGCAATTGATACCCAATTTTGACAATAACGAGCGAACGGCGTAGCTCACCGAGCTCTCTTTGTTTTAATGCACATATTGAAGTAAAAACTGTTTAATGTTAAAATATGTCATAAATCTTAGTTTATATTTTTAGGGTGCACTTCTAAGATAGTCTAGACAATTCTTAAAAGATAATCTCGGATGTGAAAATCTATAATTATTTACTATTTATAGCGCCAAGTTAAATAAAAACGTTTTTCGTTAAAAAAAAAAATAAAAACGTTTTACATAAAATATCACATCGTGTATTCAATTCTTACTGGTTTATAGTTGATCCACCTAACCCTGCCCTTTAAAATTACGTAATAAACAATTAGCCACTCTATATATAGCCAACGGGGAGGAGCAGCACTTCAATTCATTTATACATGCAATGGACAAGTCTTATGTGAAACAAAGCACCAATGATGAACATTTCAGTTGTGCAATGCAATTGGTTACCTCCTCATCATTGCCAATGGTCTTGTTGAATGCAATCAAACTCAAAGTCCTAGATACTATTGCTGAGGCGGGACCAAATGCCTGCCTCTCGGCTCATGAGATTACATCCCGTTTATCTATCCGCAACCCGGATGCCCCAGACATGCTTGACCGGATGCTACGGTTGCTTGCTAGCCATTCGATTGTCACTTGCACTCGAGTGGAACACGAATCAAAGCCGGTTAGAGTTTATGGGCTAACAAGTGTTGCTAAATACTTTGTCCCAAATGAAGATGGTGTGTCGTTAGGTCCGTTGATGGAGTTGGTTCAAGGCGAGGTGTTCATCGAAAGCTGGTATTTTAAATTCTCTTTTGTTGCAATTCTCTGAAAACTGTATTTATTTATGATTATGTAAATATATAACAAACAAACAATAAATGTATTCAACTAGCTAGTCTCTATATATGTTGTCAAGGATATATAAAAATGGGTTAACGATTTTCTCGTCTTTTTAGTTTAATTTCATGCTGGAGTTGTATTGCTATCTGTAACAGTCTAACTAATTTGTTTGAGTACGTATTTCTATGGTTAGTTGATAAATATATATTCTTGTTTGTTATGTTACAAGGTTCAAGCTTAAAGATTGTGTTCTTGAAGGAGGTATTCCATTTGACATGGTTCATGGCGCAAACACATTTGAACTTCCAGCACTCAATACCAAGTTCAACGAGCTTTTCAACAACGCTATGGTGAACCACTCTACGATTGTTATGACAGAAATTCTCAAGTGCTATAATGGTTTTGATAATCTCAATAGCCTTGTTGATGTTGGAGGTGGTTTAGGAGTAACCATCAATATGATCGTATCCAAATATCCTTTAATCAAAGGAATCAATTATGACTTGCCACATGTGATCAAACATGCTCCACAATATCATGGTATGTTTTTTCTTATTTTCCTCATAAAAGTAAATATTGTCTTACTTTGGTTTGATGCAAGTGTAGGTATAGAAAATGTAGGAGGAGATATGTTTCAGGATGTTCCACAAGCTGATGCCATTTTTATGAAGGTATTTTAGCGCAAACATATTTAGGCATTAAACTGAACATTGTCCTAACGAAAATGTACTGTGATATATGGCAGTGGATACTACATGATTGGAGTAATGATCACTGTGTAAAGTTACTAAGCAACTGTTATAAAGCTTTGCCAGATCACGGAAAGGTTATCGCAGTCGATGCGATTCTCCCCTTTGTACCAGATTCAAGCATATTTACTCAAGTCAATACCAATACAGATGCGATCATGATGACACAAGATCCCGGAGGAAGGGAGCGAACAGAGGAGGAATTTCTTGCATTGGCTAAAAAAGCTGGATTTAGTAGGATCACAAGGGAATGCCTCGTTTGCAATTTCTGGGTCATGGAATTCCACAAGTAGATGGTTTCTCCCTACTTATATATATATGTGTGTGTACCTTATATTTCGGTCAATGTCTATTTCATTTCTATATGGGTGAGATTGTAATAAAAATCATTTGCAGCCATATTCTTGGCAAAATAAATCTTTAATAAAAAGAAAAGATAATTTCTTTGTATATTAAATTCTACACTTTATGACCAAAATATATAAGCGTAAAAAGTGCTACAAGGGCAACCAGTGATTACTGGTTAGTAGGAACAAATTATATAAGCCCGTAATAAACACTACATACATCAGGGGCGGACCCAGGATTTTCAATGGGGTGTTGCACAAAGAAAATGTTGGGCCAATTAAAGTAATACCGTAAGAAACTAAAGTAGCACAAAAAATTTTGGGGGTTGCACATACCAAAAAAAGGGCAATTTTGAATTTTTTTTACACTTAGTGACTTAAAATCGGGTGTAGCCCGTGCCACACCCAGCACCTATGTAGGTCCGCCCCTGACATACATCAGTATGGCAGTAGCTAGCACATAAGCAAAAATGATTTATGTACGGTAGTGTATCCCTGACATACATTAGTCTGCTAGCTCCTCTTATGTTTGAAGAGCCTATCATAGAGTCTGAGTTGTACAGACTTGAATCGACATCCACTGTCTTGAAATATTTCAAGTCTTGCAGGCGTATGTAATGTGGGCGCTAAAGTGATTGTATCAATGACTTTAAGATTAAATCGGCCGTGTACTTTAGTATGAGAAACTAGAGTATTATGTACTCAATTTTTGTACGATTAATCAAATGTATGTCATTGTCCCCTTGGACCGTAATTATAATTTCCTTTTGTGGGTAAACAAAAACAGAGATAAACATGGCCTAGTTACTTGCTCCCGGCCTTAATAGTATTTCAAGACATCATATTTAACGTGTTAGCTATTCATGTCATCATGTGGTATGTATACGCAGCAATTTTTTCTTCAATACAGCCTCTATATTTGTATGAGGGGCTAATAAATTTGCATGGCGTATTAACTATGGTATTATTGGATAGCAATGTAATGTAATGGCTATAAGCCTATAACTAGATAAAAGCTTTGGCTACGCACATCGGAATAGCACGAAGTGGTTCCGCCTTCTGCAAAGTGAGGCCAAACTTCTCGGTGAGGTCCAACTCATTAGATCCAATGCCACATTCAAGTTTCCAATCAAAGTTATTAAGTAACGAGCCCAGCATCATTGGGATCATACGTATTGCAATTGCCAAACCAGGGCATATTCTTCGTCCACCATCAAACGGGATTATAAACTCAAACTCACATCCCTGGACATCAATTCCTAATACAGAAAACCTTTCAGGCTTGAAATCTAACGGATCTTGCCACATGGTTAAGTCATGCCCTATGGCCCATGCATTTACATACACCTGTGTACCCTTGGGGATCATACCCATTGAGTTCGATTTGCCTTTGAATTTTCCGAAGGAGCAAGAGAGGGACTGGTGCTTGAATCCTTAGGGTTTCCTTGACAATGTTTTGCAAGTAAGGTAACCTCAAAACGTCGTTTTCATCAAGGATTTTACCTTTCCCGATCACTTGACTGAGTTCATCTTTGGCTTTGGCCATGATATGCGGGTTCACTAGTACTTCTGTCATTGCCCATTCTAAGGTACTCGCTGTCGTATCAGTTCCAGCAACAAACAAATCCTATAGTGTCATGCAAAAATAACGTCAACAACCTAGTGACCATCATTTTAATATTGATACAAATAGCTGGATCTAATCTACTAAACACGCATTTGAAATAATAACGGCTAACTTGCTCAACTTGGTATGTGACTGTAATCATGGTAGGAAAGTGAATTGCAAATCGGACATTCAAAGGAACGAATACTGTTTGGTAAATGTTTAATCGGTTTATACTTTATAAATTAAAGGAACAAACCAGGCACAAGCTCTTTGACTTAGATTAAGCTCCTCATGTTTTTGCTGACTGTCGTTAAGTAAAATCTCCCGAATGTCGTCATGTTCTCCTTGTACTCCATTCTTATTTTTTCTCATCTCGAACCTCTCATTTATAAGCCCTTCAAAAATTTCAAGAACCTTACCACAATTCTCAGTCATTCTCCTCCTAATCCCTTGTGGGTCAATCCTTTTTAGCACCGGGAAAAAGTCAACCAAATTCGGTTTTCCAACCAACTCCATGATATTCCACACCACTTCTTTAAACTCTTTACCTAAATCCTGATCCGCATGGATCAAGTTGTTGGGTTATGGTAGTCGGCTAGCACGTATACGTTACGAATATGTGAGCCTATTGGGGGCACACACGTTAATACACGGAGAA
>BQNB010062225.1:0-28207 GCA_026074375.1 Tanacetum coccineum
TTAATAATGAATTCTAAGCTTTGAACTCCTTTAAAAACAGATTAAAACTACTAAATATAACTAGTTAAAACTGGCTCAGAGACCTTAACCCATTAAAATCACCATATCGACCCATTTTGGGGCTTGACCCAAACACCCCTTAAGACTTGAAAATGGGTTTTTAAAGCTGATTAAGCTGGTTTTTAATGAACAAACCCTTAATCCCAGATGATTATCAGCTTAATGGGAATATAGTGAGCTTATGGAAACAAAGAAATAAGCAGTTTTAATAAGCAAACAAGTAATGACAATAGATGACCTAATTAAGACAGGACCAAAAAGATCAAATACAAAGATTAAAGAAAATAGTTAAGAAGGTTCAAATGACAAGAAAAGAGATAAATAAGCAAGCTATAAGTAAAGTGGACTTTGATAAGCCAATATTAAGCAATGCTATAGTAGAAACTAAGAAAAATGAAAGGAAATGAAATCTTACTAATGCCTTTGCCGTAAACAAGGCTTAAATGCTCTTTAGAGCTTCTGTCAACAAGCTAGTGAGTGCATAAGCCCATCCAATTTCGGCTTATCATCCAAATATTTAAGCTGAGGTCATTTTTTTGTGATTTTTTTTCTTTTTTTTAATTTTAACAAATAACAAGCAGTAATGCAATGTGTAACTCAGGAATTTAAACTGAAACTTTACTTTTATTAAAAACTTGAAGATTTGGTACAATGCTTAAAAAAGTAAACTTGAAAATGAAATTACACTTGAAAATTAACTAGATTTAAAACTACCCTTGGCTATGTCTTCTTTCTCTTCTTTTATAGGCAGCTGAGCTTCTTTTGCTTGTGTTTATTGTGTTTATTTGGTGAGAGCAAACCAAAACTTCAATCCCGGCCTTTGATCATTCTTTAAAAGTCATCACAGCTGTTGATTTGGTGTCAAATCCCATGAAATTGTGTGGGATTGCCAAGGTGGCATGGCAACATGTGATTGTGGTGGTAGTGGAGGAGGGGGAAAAGTTTTAACCAGGGTTTAATCAAAGGTGGAGGGTAAAAGAGAGGGGTTGAGTGTTTTGGGAAGAGGAAGGGTACCCGTGACTAGAAATTTAGGGGGGTTGAGCTTTGGCGGGAAAAACGGGTAGGGTTAGGGTTTATCTGATTTAATTTTGGGGGAGAAGGGGTAAAGTTTTGGGAAAAGTCACAATTGGTCCCTGAGAGATATATGTGTAGTTGCATATGTAGTCCTTGAATAATACAAGGTTAGGGGGTTGGCAGGAATGCCCCCTAAAGTTGTATTTCACTTAAATTGCACTTTCAGCCCTTGTCTTTGTTTCCTTTGTAATATAACTTTGGGAATTGGCAATTACAGTCCCTCAAGTTATATTTTTCTTTATTTTGACTCACTTTGTCAGGGTTGACTTTGACTTTGACTGTTTGACTTTTCTGTTGACTTTTTGACTTGGATTTGACTTCACACTTTTCCATTCCGTGCTCAGTTTTGTCGTTTTTGGCTTTGTTTTTCGTCCTTTTGTGAATATTCGTTTCCTGCACAACACAAATGCAAAACAAACATATATTTGGCAGTTTTTGTTGTTTTTGGTCATTTAGGCTCGTTTTATTGGATATAAAATATGTGTAATTAAGCATATATTAAATCCCCCATACTAAGATATTGCCGTGTCCTCACGCAATGTTATGAAGTAAACACTTAAGAAAACCAAGAATCTCAATTCCCCTTGACTAATAACCCTCGAAAATACAAATTGTTCGTCACGTGGGGAAACAAAGAATCAAAAGCTTCGCAAGTCCCGTTTCACCATTTTTTTATATGTACAACTAACTATCCCAATTTTTTTGGAATTTCCTTTTCTTTTCTTAACTACCTGTTTGAACTTTCCTTTATTTTATCAAAACACTTGGATCATAAATGAGAAGCGCCCATAGCATAATCGACGTATTCCCAGATGGAAAATTCATCACCACGATTTTTCACTATCCCAAGCTAAGCGTAAAAACGAAATCACTGTCTTATGTAACAAGTAAAAGATGCATAACACTACTTTATAACTATGACTTTATCAACTTTTTCTCCCGTCAATTTTCAATAGAGTGATTGTGCTTTAATTTTTAAGTTAAATTTAGATCGACAATTTCGAAAGTACATAGTTTAATGCTGCATAACAATATTTCTGAAGACATCTGGGAAAAGACAAGATCACCCTACAGCAACCACATATCCTCGATAGATGCCCACCGAGTTCGCCATAGGTTATCAAGGTTGAGACCCCACAGGAGAATGTTTGCAATGTAATAGCTGGATAACTACAACCCTTTTAGGCCGAATTTCTATAGATTTATTGCTTTATAAACACATACTACTCCAAAGCACCTAAACCATAAAAAATTTAATGATCCTCTTTGGTGCAATTATCCATGTAAACACCTTTCTTCTCGGACGTGCCCACCTTCATCACTAAGTGCCACAGGTTTTTGACACCCCACGGAGAATACTTTACTGAAATAATCTACCGACGGCAACCAACAACTTTTGAAGTCTAAAGCAAGAAGTTATATCTTAGGATTTCAAAATTATACTTGATTTAAAAAAGAAATCTTAACCATTATATGAACATTTATATCTATAATGAGTACTACCTGTCATCGATTTACATGGCCGTACATAGCGGATCGGTTTTGGTGGCGGTTTTGGTCGCGGTTGTTTTTGCGGCGGGGCGGTCGAGTTTGTTATGTATATTGTTCGCACGGGATAATTTCAGGACGGATACAATAGTTAAGGGCGTTTACATGGTTCTTCGGTTCGGTTCTATATTGAAAATAAGGGGGGTTCGGGGTGCGGGACGATTTTCTGAGACGTGGGTTGCGGGGTCGTAAAACTTCGGGAAGGGCGTTTTCTTACGGGGTGATCCGGTATATGTCCACGCCTACAGACAATGATGTAGTGACTTAGTCTGACGACGGTTTCTTATTGATAACACTTTGAATGCACTTTGGCATTTATTATCTCACTATGGGCCTTGTTTTAAAGACTGCAACATCGGTTGTGAGCCGGCAAGATGCAGTAAACCTTTATCAGCCCACATATATTATTTTGTCATGTATATAATTTATTTTATTTATTTTCATTTTTTGTTCATTTGCATCAAATTTGTCCATAATAAGAAAATATCGTTTTAGAAACTCAAGTATAAAGCTTTACTGAAGATGAATATTTTTTGTTGAAGAAGCTTCTTTAGAAAAGTGTCGGAGTTTAAAAGTTAAAAGCAAAATTAAGCACGTTTATTAGTCAAGTTAAGAGCTTCGGGGAGAAAAAGCGACAAGTTACACTTATAAGCCTTTAAGATTTGCCAACATAATCCTTGTTTAGCATCTTACAAGTAAAATAACACTATCATTTCTTGTTCTTTGCAAAGTTTAATAATCCCCGTAAAAAAAGGATCCGCGAATAGCTTAGCCTAAAAAACTTTCGTTTATTAAATGGTTTAAGGAACAACGCTAGGGGTACAACATGCCCGATCGATTCAAAATTTATTCTCATTTCTACCCATTAGGAAAGTCAAAAATGTGAAAAACAACTTATTTTTTTGAAATTTTTTTAAATCTTTTTCATTTTTTTGAAATTTTAGGTGGTAGAAAAAACGGATACTGACAACACGTTAAAGCTGCAGGCAAAAATCAAATCGAAGATACCCCCCCCATACTAGAACTAAACATCGTCTTCGAATGTTTTATAATGGGCACCTACATAAATCTTAAGATAAAGGACAGTATTATTAGGTGTGTCCAAAAGATAATACTTAGTACAATTAGATTTGGAGATACTGGATTTCCAATATGAAGCAGAGGAGGTGAAATTCTTGTGGATGAAGGGTTAAAACTGACGCAAGCAACGAGAGTCTCACAATCCGACCGGGAAAATCTGATTAAAACATCAAAACACACACAAAAAACGCATACAGATGTAGAAAGTTTTGTAACAAACCCATTGCTTATATTTGAGAAAACAGAAATTAACAGTAAAAGGTAAAAAAAATTCGACAAAACCTGGTTAATGGAAATAGTAGTTTATTTGTTGTTTTGATATTTATTATTGTTTATGTTGACGCCCTCCTCCCATAAAACAAAACCACTTATTGATTACAACAATAATAACAACAGAAAAGTCATGGGTGCCTCCTACGAATCTCGCGCTAGTTTAAGGATAGCTAAGCTTGACCCGTATCCCCAATTATTGGTCCCATGGGGTCAAACGACGAGATCGGGACTACTAATTGTGGAAATCGTCCATCCAAAGTAGTGCTATCAAACGAATGACCATCCCCCTCACTTAGAAAATATTGCCCAGAGTTTTGGGATAACACGACAGTGCCAAAACTGGAAAAAACTTGGGTTCCAGGAATTATTGGTCCCCCAATGGGCTTGTCTGTTTGCTTGGCCTGATCCAATTAACGAAGTCCATATGTGTAAGAATACCGGGACGTCTAGAAAAGTTGATGAATACGAGCAACTTGCTTTGATGAATGTATGCTTGCTTGTGGTAGATAAGGATGGCGAGATCTTTGTGTGTTGAAGCATACTTAGACTTGAGACGTCAAGAGGAGTTGATGAATGTTTGTGTTGATGTTTTATGTATACGAGTAACTTGCGTACTTTACATAATGTTTTACAAGTTACATGTTTGTCATTACCAAAACATAAAGAGACTGTATAGATTAAAGATCATAATATTTGCACTAATATACACGTAATCAATACCAATTAAATGCTAGTTCTTAATCACAATACGCAAACCTAAAACATGTGTTCTTGGTTTAATACTTAAGTCGACCGAATCCCTTATTAGGTTATTTAGGGTGAGAAAAGATGCGAGTAAGAAGTGTGAATGAGATCCCATAATCCTTGTAATAAGGGTTTGATTAGGGCTTTCCTGGTCCTTATACAATTTCTTAAGGATCAAGTAAACTCCTCTTTCCTTTTCCTCCCCCTTTGGCCGGTTATATATATGGTCCCTCCATATTTGTTTTTCGCATTAGATAATTATTGTGTACATTACACACTAATTAAAAGGCCTAACGTTAATTATTCGTCACACGAACTTACTAACGACAACTAAGTATTATCTTTATATTATTATTAATATATTTAATATATATACAATAAATATATTAAATACATTATTAAAGTGGTACCTCAGTGTATACGCGTGTGACCCCATAGACTCACGTATCTCTAGTCGTATAAATATCTTTATGACATTAGCATTTCCTAATAATTTCATGGGCTGGAAGCCTCGATCTGTCAAAAAGTAGAAATACAACTCCTACAAGTATTGTTCCAGTTATAAAGATGTTTCAAAGATGAATGGCTAAAGTGAATGATTTAGGGCTATATAAGAAACCAATATTGCTAGGGTTTTCATAACTTTCAAACATGCCTATTTTGTCCATGTCCCTTTATTTTCTCTGTGATCATATTTGATCTTTGTATTCCTTTTTTTATCATCAAAATTTTTGAGTGTTGAGTGATTAATGTAGTGAGTGATTGTATTGTCCTTTAGAGGGGACAATCTTTTCTTTCTTTGTATGTTTAGCACTACAATAAAAATGGCCTAAAGCAACCGTTCAAATACGATGCAAATCCGTTGCAAAAGGCTATTTGCAACAGAAATGCAACGAAATCCGACTATTGCAAAAAGGCTCCATGCAAATTTAATTTGCAACCGAATTGCAACAGGCATAAAACTTTTTGCAACCGTTTTGCAACAAAATATAATTCGTTGGAAATACATACTATTTTTGCAACGAAGACCTACATCGGTAATTTTGCAACGAATATTTTTTGCATCAACATATTCACAACGGTTATATTTTGCTACGGGTTTTGCAATGGTAAATTTTCATGAGAATTTGCAACAAAGTCCATTGTTGGTAAATTTATTAGGCACCAAATAAAAATAATTTTTTTAGGAATATATAATCCTACTATTTATGATAAATGATAAATCGCAATACAAATATCGAAATCAACGTATACAGGAATTCATCAACCATAACTTCCATAATAATTTATGGTATCAATGTATAACAATCCTAGCTACATTAAAAGAAAATAAACAAGCCGCTTGAAATTCTTCAAAGGTGAGATCCGGCCTTTGTATCATGATTAGGAACTCGTTGCCTAAACGGCATCTACAAACCAATCTACAAAAAAGTAAAGATGCCAACTACACTTGGAATGCTTCAACAGGGCCATGGGCATCCAATCCTTGTAGTAGCCAAGGATGCACGATTTTAACACATCAAGTTGATGGAGTTACCTCATGAAACCATATCTAAACATGTGAAGAAAAAACCAAAAAAAAATGTTAGGACAGGGGAACCCATTACCAGCTAATATGTAGCAATTAAAAAGACAAGAGACCGAGACTCTTACATAAGACGGTGCTGCCGTTTCAAGAAACTAAACAAAGTGCAGAGCCTTGGTATTTTGAAATGCATAATTCGAGTACGAGAGTCATGTATCTACAAAACAATTGACATGTATGAACAACAAATTCATACTTAGATATACATATTATCCAAAAAATGAGAGAAAACAACAAATTCAAAAAACACGAACTTAGATATACGTATAATCCAAAACACAGAAACATGAATATGGTTATCATATATATTCATCATATACAAATTCAAAAGAAACCAAGTGAAATACAAATTGGGAAAAAAGTTTAAAGTTCTAACAATAAGTTGGACTTACCAAATGAAACAACAAATCAGAAGTGGGGGTACGATGTGAAGCTTCAGATGACCATATATGAGTCGAATCAGGCGATGAAGAAGGTTAGGCAAAGAAGAGGCAGGTCGAGATCTGAACAAGTGAAATATGATAGATTGGGGAAAAGTTTATAATAAGACAAACCCTAATCAATTGGGCCCTTGGACTTGGAGGGATAATTTTGGGCTTGAAATTTGGGCGGTGAATTTTGGAGGGGTGAATACCATTTGATTTTTTTCGTCAATTTTTGTTTTGGAGGGATCAAATATTTTTCCTAATCACTAAAATATTAACAAGTCAATTAAAAGTTTAAATTTTTTGATAGAATTTTTGAGATGTGTATATGTGGGTATGAGTCTCCTAATTATACTAAACAAGATGAGTATTATGCATAACAACGCTATTTTATTGTGACAAACAATTATACTCTCGCTATTTTGTTATTCATTTCATCAAATATAAACTAACATAATAAAAATAAAGTAATATTATAATATTAATAATAGTAATAATAATAATAATAAGTTGTAATATGGTGTCTTTTATAGTAGAATTTGTGATGAATTTTCAAAAATTATTAATGTTACAAGTAAATACATCTATGTTGCAGATTTGATGATGGTCCATTGGTTAACGAGTCTAGGATTAATACACGTTGGACAAATTTACTAAAAGCTTAAGATGATATAAATTGACATACGAGGTAGTGTTATAGTTCACACTAGTAATGTACGGTTAAACTATGGTTATCATTCAAGTTATATGGACATTGTTTATATATCGGTTATGTGGTTGTCTTTGTTTTCACCAATATGACTCCGTTTGTGTTCGATCACCGATATTATAATCATGATTATCGTTCCATTGGAGGTTACATGCGGAGAAATGCTCAAGATACACTGATAAAATGATTAAATCAGATGAAAAGATGGATCGATAAAGAATCAATTGAAGAAACGAGAAACAATTGAAGACTTGATGAAAACTCATTATATGTAGACATAGTTGCATTGTTTTGGTCATGACTTCTCCATATGAACTCCACTTTTTATGATTCAAGAGGCCACCGAACCGGAAGAGATAGGTCCATAACTTTGGTTAAAACCTGAAATTTCACCCAGTTCACGTCGTGAGTCGAGTTACAAAAAATGTTATTTAGAATTGTACAAACAAATTCCTTCATATGAATTATGCTTTTGATGATTCAAGAAGCCACGAAACCGGGAGAGAGAGAGATCTACGACTTTCTTTTAGGATTCGAATCTAAAATATCAATAAAATCTCGACTCCTCCGTTGAACATCTCATGTACAACGATATCATCTCGACTCATCCGTTGAACATCTAATGTAAAATGATAGCATCTTGACTCATCCGTTGAACGTCTCATGTACAACGATATGATCTCGACTCAACCGTTGACCATCTAATGTATAACAATAACATCTCGACTCCTCCGTTGAACATCTCATGTACAACGATAGCATCTCGACTCATCCGTTGAACATCTAATGTATAACGATAGCATCTCGACTTCTCCGTTGAACATCTTATATACAACAATAGCATCTCGACTCATCCGTTGACCATCTAATGTATAACGATAACATCCCGACTCATCCGTTGAACATCTCATGTACAACGATAACATCTCGACTCATTCGTTGATCATCTAATGTATAACAATAACATCTCGACTCATTCGTAGAACATCTCATGTACAACGATAGCATCTCGACTCATCCGTTGAACATCTAATGTATAACGATATCATCTCGACTCCCCCGTTGAACATCTCATGTACAACGATAGCATTTCGACTCATCCGTTGAACATCTAATGTCGTTGAACATCTAATGTATAACGATAACATCTCGACTCATCTGTTGAACATCTCATGTACAACGATAGCATCTCGACTCATCCTGAATATCTAATGTATAATGATAGCATCTCGACTCATCCGTTGAACATCTCATGTAGAATTTTTTTGCTCTTCCGTTGCAATTCCGTTGCTAATTAAATTTGCAACGGACTTGCAACAGAATACAAAATAAATTTGCAACGGAATTGCAACGGAAAATAAATTGTAATTTCTTTTAGACTTATTTTTTTGTCTTTCGTTACATTTCCGTTGCAATTATGAAAATTTGCATCGGAATTGCAATGGAAAATAAATTGTAATTTCTTTTAGACTTATTTTTTTGTCTTTCGTCGCATTTCCGTTGCAATTATGAAATTTTGGAACGGAATTGCAACGGAAAATAAATTGTAATTTCTCTTAGACTTATTTCTTTTGTCTTTCGTTGCATTTTCGTTGCAATTATGAAATTGCAACGAAAATGCAACGGAACATAAATTATAATTTCTTTTAGACTTATTTTTTTGTCTTTCGTTGCATTTCCGTTGCAATTTTGTATTCTTTGCAACGGAAAAAATAACAATATATATAAAAGAAATTAGTTTATATTTTTTTTTGAACAGCAGCTTTATTAAACGACTAGCAAGGAGCTAGAATTAGACAATTACAAGATACGGGTTTTTGAGCCAATCGATCCATTTGAACGAGGCTTTACATCTAAACTTACACCAATAATAAGAATTAGAAACAATGTTATCAAAAATCCTCGCATGTGAACAAGTATCCTTCTCGAAAAGAATCTTGTTACGGAACATCCAAACCGACCACCATAAACAATAGAAGATGCCTTCGAACACCGCTTTGAGATTTGCCTGAAGCCTAAGAGATACCAACCAAGTGTACCATTCCTTATAAGAAGAAACATCAATAGACCGGGCCAATGTGGCTAGTTATTCGCGCTTGTTTGGAAAGCGAATTTGAAGCAAATCGACCAATTCTAATAAAACCGAGTCGGTCATGACTTTTGGTCTTTTGTCTTTTCTGTGTTTTCGACTATAATAACCTTTTCTTTCTCTAAAACTAACAAAATAGCTTATGTGAATTTGTCATTTCCTTTTCAGCTATACAACTCAACACAATTTTGTGTTGAGTTTATATTTGTTTGTAAAAACATATTGTCTTTTGGAAAGTTTTTAACTTTAATTGAAAAGTTAAACTGATGTAAGTGATATGGTTAAGTTTTGATAAAACAACAAACACAGTTATAAACTAATGTTGGTTGAACATTTGCTTGATTTAAAAAATCAATTAATAAAGATATTTTAAAAATACCACAATATTAGGAGTGGTTGTAAACTAAAACTATAAATCTGTATCTATATATTATAAAAGATTCAGTCCAGAAATTAAATGTTGAGTCTTAATGACTAATGTCATTAATACCGTTTTCTCAAAACTTCTAAGACCTTTTCGAGAATATCAACTTAGGAACAACATTTATTAGCATTTATCTTAAATAACTACAAACCATATATATACTAATCGACCTTTTTTAATAACTCTTAATAATTAGTATTTAAAGGAGACTATTCATGTGGCTTTGAAGGTTACTAATTAGAAAGTATAAATAGTGTACACTCACGCTTTTCACAAACCATAAATTAAACAAAGTATTCTGAAGATTCAGTCAACAGATAAAAGTACCAAACAATAAAGGAAAACCCTTTCGCAAATGAGCTATAAGGAAAAACAAGAACGAACACGATGCCGACTACCTTTCTTTATTGTGGGTCCATTATATTGTTTTTCTAATTCCATGGTAAGTACTATGTATAATACTATCAGGTTATCACTTCTAAGAGCCATTTACATAGTCTCATGAACAATTTAGAATTTATATTAGTGGGTGTATTTCAAAAACTCGTTTATGCACTTCTAGGAAGTATAATTGTATGACTTTACTCAATATTTGCAACTTAACATTCGATCATGTCAATTTGACATCTCGCTCAATTTGTAGACTTGACGACATTCTTTTATAGAAACTATAAATCATTAGTTGTCACAATTTAGAGAGTGACTGATAATTGCTTAATTGTACATATTAAATACCCGGGATTTTGCCAAATAAAGCCAAGAAAATGCCAAAAGAATAGAAAAATGTGTGCTTTTGTGTCTATTGTGCAGGAAAGGATATAAAGGACAAAAAGAAGAAAAATCAGTCAAAAACCGACAAGGAAACGGAAGAGACAAGTCAAGAGTAAAGAAATCAAAAGCCGGATCAGCCGATACAGCAAGAAAGCCATAAATAATGAAACCAAGGACTAAAGTGACAAGTGTGCAAAGTTTCGTAAAGGCCATTTTGAGTTTTGAAGATTCAAGACTAATTTGCATAAGAAAAAGTGGAAAGTTGTTTATTAAAGAAGAAAAAGAAGAAAGAAAGAACAAGGACTGATTTTGTCATTTTCAAACCTATGTTTACACTACAAAAGGACAAGGACAATCGCAGGGACTAGTTTTGCAATTCCTCCATAGTTTCAAACAGAAAAGACGCGGTTTGTAACAACCCTAACAAACCAAACAACTTTTCCCGCCTTTTTGCTCTACAAACCCAATCACAAATCCACACAACCCCGCTCCTATATAACTCTTGAACTCGTTTCTAAATCCCTCTCCACATCATATCAACCACGTGTCAATCCCTAATTGGATGGAACACCTCACAAAACTCATCAAACGGCTACAAATGATTCATATATGATCAAGGGCTGAGATTAAATGGAAGATTCAAGAAACTCTCACTCCTCTTCATCTATTCTCTATAAATAGGAAGCATAGGGCTCATTTTTCAGTTGTTGTTTTTGTTTTTAATTTTCACTTTGTATTTCCTTCAATTTTAAGCAATTTTTCTTTCAAGTTTTTTAAGTAAGCTTTAAGCTCTTGTATTCTCTTCTTTTAAGCTTGTACTTCTTCAATTCAGTAATAACATTCAGTTTACACGTGTCATAATCCTTTGTTTTCAATTTGAAGTCATTTTCACTTAATAAGCTCTTAATAAGCTCATTTGAGCTTATTACTTTTCATAAGCTCAAATTTAGCTTACATCCTGTTTTTAGTCAATCATTTGCTCATTCTCATCATTTACATCAAAAGTTATGATTACTTAAGGTTTTTGAGTTTACTTTGAAGCTACAAGAAGAAATAAGCTAATATTAGCTTATTGAGTTTGATGCTTAAGGTTTAGAGGCAAGGTGCCATTTAGGATCACCTAGACTTTACTCTTGGATGTCTAGGTGAAGAAGATTCCTTAGATCTCAGGTTTACTTTCCTAAACTTCACATTTTGCATTTAAAAGTTTAATTCATTTTAGCTTAATCATTTGAAAGCTATTGCTTAATCCTGTTTCATTGTGTTTAGTTAGCCTATAGTTAAAATTGTTTTAATCTGTTTTAGTTTAAATTCATTTAGACTTTACTTTTCAAGTTCTGTCATAAGTGTTAGTCAAAAGCTATAAGAGTAACTAGCTTATTTTGTTTAATAATCTCTAGGTTAAAATGTTCAAATAGCTTAACTAGGCTAAATCTAGGTTGAGTAGCTAAAAGTTTTTAGCTGAGTTATTTTTAAAACAGTTTTAAGCTCTCTTTAGCTTTGACAGAATTCCATAAAGGAGTGTTTGGATATAGGTGAGTTTGACTCTTAAAGTCAAAGTATTCTTGTAAGAACCTTGTACACAGCTGAGTTAGGTAATGTTACTAAGTTTAGAAAAGCTTTTAGAAGTTAGTGATTAGAATTTAAAAGTTTAGAGTTTAAAATCTTGTGCCAGCACCAGGGCAGTTTTCAGCTGTAATAAGTTTTAGAGTTTAGAATTTTAGAAGCAACTTAGAAGTTCAAAATTGTTTTGTGTTTACTTAGGTACATTTAGTGAAATGTTAGCTTTCAAGTTCTAGCCTGCATTGGATCATTAGGTCAAGTATATCAGCAACAGTTAATGACAGCAGTTTGAGTTTTAGCTTAATTGTTCTTTTTGATTTATGAGATCTAGTGTTTCTTATCAAATTTCTTATATCCAGGAATTTGCAAATTACTTTTATCTAGGTTGATTTTAGATAATTAGTGTAGCTTATTTCCAAAATCTCAGCATCTAAAGTTTAGTGATAAGCTTTTTAGCTTATTTGAAAAAAGCTTAAAAACAGTTTCAGAAAACCTTGCACTTTTTCATCTTAATTTTCTTTCTAATTTTGTTAACACTAGGTTAATTTTAGTTTAGATTCCTTTAAAACACATCTTAAGCATCAATAAGCTCTTTTTGTTTTAGATTTCACCTAGAAATAAGCTAGTTAGAAGCTAAAATCCAAAAAGTTCTCTAAACACCTAGTTTCTGTGACAGATAACAAGTGGCTTATTTTCTAGCTTATTGAGTTGTCAAAAGTTCAAGTTGCCTTTATTAATGTTGTAGAGTATAAGCTGTTCTTTAAGTTTGTAGTTTTAAGTTTTTGCTGAATCTCATTTTTCAATAAGCCAAAATTAAGCCAATAGCGTAGGGTTTGTTTCGTACTTTTCTTAAACTTCAGGGTTACCTGTTTTAACTAGAGTGTAAATTTCCCATATTTTGCCCGCCTACCCTGTTCTTTCCCTTTTTACATTTCCTACCCTGTCCTTTTTAGAATAAATAAAATAGATTTAAATTTTAGAAATTAGTTTTAAGAAATTAGGTTTTTTATTTTAATTGTTTCAAATTAGTGTTCCAATTATAAAAAAATTTGGGGCTTTTTTGTTCTATAAATTTGCTGCCTCTGGTTAGCATCTTAAAACCATTTTTCTTTATTTTTATCATTTGATTTGTATTTTCTAAGAATTAAAATAGACTTTAGATAATTTCTTTTTCTTAGAAAAATCATAAAAAATACAAAAATAGTTAAAAAATTCTAATTCTTTTTCCTAAAATTTTCATTTTAAATTTGTGATTTTTAGGTATAAAATTTGTTAAAAGTTGTGCCTTAGATTTTAAATTTCAGTTTTAGCTGCGCGATTATAACTTGAAAACGCGGTTCTTAATTTTAGAGTCATGAATCTTCTTCGTTTTCTCTTTGTAGATTAAAGAGTTCTCGTAAGCTTGATCCCGGAGTTCATTTAATTCATTCATTTGAACTTTCCGATGATCACCCGCAGTCTTAAGGTCAAAATTACAATGTTTCAAAGCCCAATAAGCCTTGTGTTCAAGTTCAATAGGAAGATGACAAGCCTTTCCGTACACTAGCTTATAAGGAGTGCACCCGATGGGTGTTTTGAAAGTGGTACGGAAGGCCCATAAAGCATCATCTAACTTATCGGACCATGAAGCACGAATTTCACCTACGGTCCTTTCTAAGATACGTTTCAAACCACGATTTGAAACCTCCACTTGTCCACTCGTTTGTGGATGATACGCGGTAGAAAGACGGTGGGTAACTCCATACTTAAGCATTACCTTTGCGAATTGGTCATTGCAAAACTGGGTACCGCGATCACTAATTATAGCACGAGGAGTTCCAAATCGGGCAAAAAGAGATTTTAAGAATTTAACGACAACTCGAGCATCATTAGTGGGGAGCGCTTTTGCTTCAACCCATTTAGACAAATAGTCAACGGCTACGAGAATGTATTTGTTCCCTCGAGAAGACGGGAACGGTCCCATAAAATCGATGCCCCACACGTCAAAGATCTCGCATACTTGAATTGCATTTTGAGGCATTTCGTCTTTTTGCGGGATTTTGCCTTGACGTTGACATGAGTCACAAGACTTAACCATGTCGTGGGCATCGCGGTAAATAGTCGGCCAATAGAATGTGGAATCAAAGACTTTTTTAGCGGTGTAGTTGGCACCATGATGTCCTCCGGTGGGTCCATTATGGCAAGCCGTGAGGATATCAACGACTTCTTGGCCGTAAACACATCGTCTAATCAATTGATCCGCGCCAATCCTAAACAAGTAGGGGTCGTCCCAAAAATAGTGTTTCACATCCTTAAAGAATTTTTACTTTTGTTGGGACGACATCCCTTTACTACAAAATTTCCCGCATGGTAATTTGCAATGTCGGCAAACCATGGGGTACTAGAATCACCATGAAAAGTTATCATTCCAAAGGTCTCGAGAGGAAATGTTTCATTAATTTCCTTTTTCTCGAGATCACCTTGATGAGGATTTTCTAATCTCGATAAGTGGTCGTCCGCGAGATTCTCCGCTCCTTTTTTATCACGAATAATGACATCAAATTCTTGGAGAAGTAGAATCCACTGGAGCAATCTCGGCTTAGCATCTTGCTTAGCAAGAAGATACTTTAAAGCCGAGTGGTCCGTATACACTATGGTCTTTAATAAGACTAAGTAAGGCCGGAATTTCTCGAAAGCGTACACCACGGCTAATAATTCTTTCTCCGTATGTGCTTGAGCATCCGTCATGGTCTTACTTGCATAGTGTATAGGCTGAAAATGTTTGGTCTTACGTTGCCCTAAGACTGCACCTACCGCGTAATCACTAGCATCGCACATAATTTCAAATGGTAGGTCCCAATAGGGGGCAACTAAAATTGGGGCTTCAGTTAACTTTTTCTTAAGTATATTAAACGCTTCAGTACATTCTTTTGAGAAAATAAAAGGGGTTTCTTTTTCTAGAAGATAGGTCATCGGCCGGGCGATTTTAGAAAAATCTTGAATAAATCGACGATAGAACCCAACGTGACCTAAAAACTTCGAACGCGTTTGACAGAAGTCGAATGAGGAAGTTTAGCTATAACATCAACTTTAGCTTTGTCGACCTCAATCTCAGACTTTGAAATTTTTTGGCCGAGGACAATGCCCTCTTTAACCATGAAATGACACTTTTCCTAATTTAGAACTAAGTTGGTATCTTCGCACCGCTTAAGCATTTTATCTAAATGGGAGAGGCAAGACGAGAAAGAATCCCCGAAGACCGAGAAATCATCCATAAAGACCTCCATTGTTTCCTCGATCACGTCGTGGAAAATGACCATCATGCACCTTTGGAACGTGCCCGGAGCATTACATAAACCAAAAGGCATACGTCGGTAGGCAAACGTCCCATAAGGGCAAGTGAAAGTGGTCTTCTCTTGGTCTTGCGGGTCAATTGGAATTTGAAAATATCCGGAAAATCCATCTAGAAAACAATAATATTCGTTCCCTGCTAAACGTTCTAGCATTTGGTCCATGAAAGGCAACGGGAAATGGTCTTTACGAGTAGCATCATTAAGCTTTCGGTAATTAATACAAACGCGTCATCCCGTAACTAACCTAGTAGGTATCAATTCATTATCTTTGTTTAGATAACCCCGGATAGGATAACTTTAAGGACCACGGAACAATAAACACTAAAAGGATAAATTCATCGTCCTTGATTTTTCACCTGCCCTAAACTAAGCTTAAAAACGAAATCATTGTTAAATACAAGTTAAGATGCTAACACTACTCATAAATGCTAATTGTGAATGCATAGCTACTTTCCGCTCCCTTATTCCTAAATCCTCTAAAAAATTTATTATTATTATTGGTGACAAATAAATTAAAGTCTTATTCTCATAAAGTAAACCCGGTTTAGACCATAATTCGTTTGAAATCCTTTCCTAAAGAGACGATATGGGAGAATAAGGTCCATATTAAGGTTCTAATTTCGCACGATTTAGGGGTTATCCTTTTTATTTCATCCGAAACAACTCATCTACGAGTCCAGAGACGGAAGCTTTGTTTAGATAACCCCGGAGTCGAAATTTGGCTTTATTATTATTATTATTGCAACATTATTAAACCTCGGTCCTTTAAACAACTGCCACATCGGAATGCGAGCCGACCATGGTCCAGGAGTCTTATTTCGACCTCGGTGATCCTCGACCTTTTTTAAGGTTGCAACATCGGTTGTGAGCCGGCAAGATGCAGCAAACTTTTATCAGTCTCGGATTATTACTATGTGTCTTATTTAGAAGACAGCCACATCGGTTGTGAGCCGGCAAGAGGCAGTAAACTTTTATCAGCCCACAGTTTTTATTATTATTATTACTACCTCCACCCTTTAAACGACTACCACATCGACTACCACATCGCGTTGTTGAGCGGTAAGAGGTAGTGGTCTCCTTATTTCGGCATTCGTTTTATCTACATAACTAATTGTTATTATAGCAAAAATTTCAAGTACTGTGGTCTTTTCAACCTACCTAGATAATACTAGGTAGCGAGCATCAGGTAATGGTGGCCATTTTCCCCACATACAATGACAAAAACATCGATGTGCGCTCTTACTTTCACCAGAAGGAATCTCTACGAAGTGATTTAAACTAAGAATCGCAAAAACCTAAAGTAACTTTATTTATTCAACAATTATATATCGTTTATTAAGCTGGTGGGAGCAAAAAGCCACAATTAACCTCTACGAGCTCTAAAGAGATCTAACTACTCCATGTTTAGCATCTAACTTATATAAAACTCTATCATTTTTCGTTCTTCGCAAATTTAAAATCTTTTCTAAAAAGATCCGCGAATGCTTAGTCTAATAAAACAAGCTTTGCATATTTAAAGTCTATCATGGAAACTTGCAAACTCTTGGCTTTTTTCAAGCTAGAATTCGCGTTTTAAAGCTTCTTGTATAAAAGACTAGCAAAAGCTTAAATTTATATAAGTTAAGGGGCAAGCTAGAGCGTAACATGCTCGATTAAGTCAAAATTTATTCCTAAAAGACAAAACTATGTGTCAAAACACTTATTATATTTTTGAAAAAAAAATAATTTTGGCATATTTTTGCTATTTTTAGAGGCAAAACGGGGTTACGTGAAGACAAGGCAAATGCAAGTAAGATCAAATCGAAAGATCCCCCCCCCCCCATACTAGAACTACACATTGTCCTCAATGTGAGACTGTCACCCCCATACTAATTTCAAGGCATAATCCAAATATTAAAGGGGTCTCTACGCAAATCTAAAGCCGTTTATTAATTATGCTAATAGATAAACGTTAATCAATAAGATCTAGGATATCGTATTCCCATAAATAAGCATGCGAAGGATGGAAGATCGAGTGAACGATGGACAAAACCACGAGCACGAGAGTCTTCATAATCCGGGTAATCCTGGACATAAAACACAAACACGAAACACGAGAAAGGAAGAGGCAAGCCTCCTCACATCACACTTATTCATAATTATTATACTAATATACTACTACTAAGGATAAGCATGGGTTGCCACCCGCGAAGCGCTTGTTTTTGTTAACCGAGTCACGAGCCTGACTCGACCCCGAATTTAGTGGTCTATGTGGAAAGTTTGGAGATCCGAGACAACCATCAGTGGTATGTCCCCTACAAAGTAGTGTTTAAGTCTATGACCGTTCACCTTGAAATTTGGTCCATCGGTTTGAGATAACTCGATGGTTCCATAAGGGAAAACTTGAGCAATGGTGAATGGTCTGGTCCAGCGGGTTTTGAGCTTGCCCAAGAAATTCTTTAATTGAGAATTAAAGAGAAGAACTTGATCACCAACGTTGAAAACGCGGTTCTTAATTTTGGAGTCATGAATCTTCTTCGTTTTCTCTTTGTAGATTAAAGAGTTCTTGTAAGCTTGATCTCGAAGTTTATTTAATTCATTCATTTGAACTTTTTGATGATCACCCACAGTCTTAAGGTCAAAATTACAATGTTTCAAAGCCCAATAAGCCTTGTGTTCAAGAAGTTCATGGAAGTGACAAGGCCTTTCCGTACACTAGCTTATAAGGAGTGCACCCGTTGGGGTGTTTTGAAAGCGATTACGGTAGGCCCATAAAGCATCATTTACTTTATACGGACATGAGCACGATTTTCTACCTACGGTCATTTTAAGATAGTTTTAAACCACGATTTGAAACCTCCACTTGTCCACTAGTTATTGTGTTGATAACGCCTTTGTGTAGCAAAGACGGTGGGTAAACTCCATATTTATGCATTCCTTGACCTTTTGCGAATTGGTCATTGCAAAAAATGGGTACCGCGATCCATAATTATAGACGAGGAGTTCCAAATTCGGGGGCAAAAGAGATTTTAAGAATTTAACGACAACTCGGCATCATTAGTGGGGAGCGTTTTTGCTTTTCAAACGATTTAGACAAAAGTCAATGGCTACGAGAAGGGGAATGTATTTGTTCCCTCGAGAAGACTGGAACGGTCCCATAAAATTGATGCCCACACGTCAAAAGCTCTTCATACTTGATTGCATGTTGAAGGCATTTCGTCTTTTTAGTAGATTTTGCCTTGACGTTGAATGAGTCACTAAGACTTAACCATGTCGTGGGGCATCGCCGGCAAATTAGTTCGGCCAATAAGAATCCGGATTTAAAGACTTTTTATTGGTTGTAGTTGGCACCAGATGCCCCGGTAGTTACTTTATTGCAAGCCGTGAGGATAATAAATGGCTTCTTGGCCGTAAAACACATCGTCTAATCACTTGATCCGCACCAATACTTAACAAGTTGGGGTCGTCCCAAAATTGTGTTTCACTTCTTAAGAATTTTTACTTTTGTTGGGACGGCATCCCTTTACTACAAAGTTTCCGCATGGTAATTTGCAATGTCGGTAAACCATGGGGTATAGGAATCACCATGAAAAGTTATCTTCTAAGGTCTCGAGAGGAAATGTTTCTTAATGGTGCTTTTTTCTCTAGATCACCTTGTGAGGATTTCTAATCTCGGATAAGTGGTCGGCCGCGAGATTCTCCGCCTCCTTTTTTATCATGAATAATGGACATTCAATTCTTGGAGAAGTAGAATCCATGGAGCAATCTAGGCTTTGCATCTTGCTGTAGCAGAATGATACTTTAAGCTGGTGGTCTGTTTACACTATGGTCTTTAATAAGACTAAGTAAGGCCGGAATTTCTTCAAAAGCGTACACACGGCTAATAATTCTTTCTTCAGTATTGGTGCTTGAGCATCCGTCATGGTTTACTTGCTTAAGTGTATAGGCTGAAAATGTTGGTCTTACGTTGCCCTAAGACTGCACCTACCGCGTAATCACTAGCATCGCACATAATTTCAAATGGTAGGTCCCAATAGGGGGCAACTAAAATTAGGGCTTCAGTTAACTTTTTCTTAAGTATATTAAACGCTTCAATACATTCTTTTGAGAAAATAAAAGGGGTTTCTTTTTCGAGAAGATGGGTCATCGGCCAGGCGATTTTAGAAAAATCTTGAATAAATCAACGATAGAACCCAGCGTGACCTAAAAACTTCAAACGCCTTTGACGGAAGTCGGATGAGGAAGTTTAGCTATAACATCAACTTTAGCTCTATCGACCTCAATCCCGAACTTTGAAATTTTATAGCCGAGGATATTGCCCTCTTTAACCATAAAATGACACTTCTCCCAATTTAGAACTAAGTTGGTATCTTCGTACCGCTTAAGCATTTTATCTAAATGGGAGAGGCAAGACGAGAAAGAATCCCTGAATACCGAGAAATCATCCATAAAGACCTCCATTGTTTCCTCGATCACGTCGTGAAAAATGACCATCATGCACCTTTGGAACGTGCCCGGAGCATTACATAAACAAAAAAGCATACGCCGGTAGGAAACGTCCCATAAGGGCAAGTGAAAGTGGTCTTCTCTTGGTCTTGCGGGTCAATTAAAATTTGAAAATATCCGGAAAATCCATCTAGAATACAATAATATTCGTTCCCTGCTAAACGTTCTAACATTTGGTTCGTGAAAGGCAACGGTAAATGGTCTTTACGAGTAGCATCATTAAGCTTTCGGTAGTCAATACAAATGCGCCATCCCGTAACTAACCTAGTAGGTATCAATTCATTATCTTCATTTTCAACTACGGTCATGCCACCCTTCTTAGGCACACAATGAACGGGACTCACCCACGGACTATCGGAGATAGGGTAAATCAATCCGGCATCAAGGAGTTTGATGACTTCCTTTTTGATAACCTCGTGAATTTTCTGATTTACCCTTCTTTGATGTTGAATCGCCGGTTTGAAATTGTCTTCCATTAAGATCTTATGAGTATAAAAACTAGGGTCGATACCCTTAATGTCGAAGATTTTCCATGCGATGGCCCGTTTGTATGATTTACGAACCTTTAAAAGGGCGACCTTTTCTTCATCTTTAAACTCTTTAGAAATTATGGCGGGTAATTTATTGGTTCCTTCTAAAAACGCATATTCAAGATGAGACGGTAAATCCTTGAGCTCAAGCTCCGGAGGATCATCAATAGAAGATTTAATCGTTTTAATTTCCTTAAAATGAAGTTCTTTTGGAGGGAGAGGATATGATGGATCATCATTTAATAACTTCTCGAGTAGAAGAAGGTCTCCCTCCGAATCAAAGTCGGCATCATCAATTCCCGGTGGAATTGAATCATTTGTAAGACAAGCTTCGATTTCTTCCAAAATGAAGTCACCTCCTTCAAAAGGAGTGAGAAAGGGGAAAGAAGTAGAAAGGATAGGATCTAAAGATGGAGTGGGATTGCCACTCGTAGAACTATCCGAAAACCTGAGAACTTCTTGAGCATACTCTTCACATGAAACGTCGATGACATCGATTCGATTAACCGATTCAGCATCATTGTATTGTAGGAGTATCTCGAAGTTCGACCAACTTTAAAGGTTATGGCTTCATCATCAACTCGGAGAGTTAATTCTTCACTGTAAACATCAATCAAAGTACGTACCGTCCTCAAAAAGGGTCTCCTGAGAATTAAGGGAACCTGAGGATCAACAACATAATCAATGACTACGAAGTCGGACGGAACATGGAACTTTCCTACTTTTACAAAGACATCTTCGGCAATACCGGATGGACTAGTAGTCGATCGGTCTGCAAGTTCAAGAATCATTCGAGTAGGAGTAAGTTCGGGGAGTGAGAGCTTCTTCCATATGGAAAGAGGCATCAAGTTGATGCTTGCACAAAGATTGGCCAAGGCTAAGCATTCAACTATCTCCGGAAAATCACATGGAATAAGAAACTTGCCAGGGTCTCCAAGTTTTTCGGGCAACTTTTTTAAGATAACTGCCGAACAATTCTCATTCATCGGGGTTTTAGCTAAGTCAAACACTTTTTCTTTGTTATTAAGGAGACTTTTAAACATTGAAGCAAATTTCGGCATATGTAGAAGAGCATCCGTGAAACTGAGCTCGAAATGTAATTTCCGAAAGATTTCAACAAATTTCAAAGCTAGATTATAATCTTTTTCACGGAGCTTCTGTTTGTTAGCTCTTGAAGGATAAGGTATAAACAGTTTAGGCTTAGGAGCAACAACGGGCTCATCAATTGGAGCTTGAATTTGGACTACCGTAGGTTGGATGTTTTCGGTACTTGGTTGCACCGTATCTTTTGTCACCTCAGGTTCCCGTTCCACCACCTTGGGAAGAGGAGAGAAAGGAGGTGGAATTGGAGGTCCATTATAAGAAATGCCACTTCGGGTGGCGATTGCTTTCAAGTCACCTCTCGGGTTAGCAACGGTGTTGCTAGGAAGTGAACCCGAACCCGAAGAAGAAGCGGTATTCATTTGAAAGAAACTGCTCATCATGTTCTTAATATCATTCGTTAACTCATTCTTGAATGCATTGTTCTGCATACTCATTGTAGTGTCCATCTCTTTCTTTTATTCCGTCCTCATATTGCTTATTTGATTTTACATTACTCTCATATTAACGTCATTTGTCTTTATGTAGTTCGAGAGATCGTTTAAAGGTCCAACTTAAGGCGGAGCTTGATAATTCTGGTTACCTTGATTGAAATTATTTCCTCGGTTCTGATTGTATCCTTGATTTTGATTGAAACGGTTTTGATTATTTTGCACGAGAGGAAAACCAGGTGGTCCCATTTGATTGCTAGTACGATAATTCGGGTCTCCTTGAGGACGATATCCTTGATTCTGATTATAGGTTGCCCTGCGGACTTGCAGAAGAATTGTAGTGGTTGCCATCGGCGGCAAGACACTCATAGTAGGGATGCGGTCCCCCACAAGTCACACAACTTTCAGAAATTGCTTTAACGGTCTCTGGAGGTGAGGTCTTAACATGACGAAGCATAGCATTAACGGCATCAGTAAGAGCGGCCATCTCCGATGGACATGCCGTGGTAGAAGAAGAAGTATTAGCACTCACTTTGGAAACAACCGGTTTGTTTCGTGAATTGCGAACTTTCGACTTATTTTCAATAATTGTCAAAGCATCTCGAGGAGTTTTAGTCAAAAGATTACCACCGGCGGCGGCATTCAAAGAATCTTGATCGGTTGGGTTTAAAGCATTGTAGAAAGTATCAAGTTGATGTAATTCCGTAAAACCGTGATGTGGGCATGCACGAAGGAGATCCTTGAAATGGTCCCATGCCTCACTAAACGTTTCCTCAAACTTTTGTTGAAAATTTGTGATTTCATTTCGGAGATTTATAGTTTTGGAAGGAGGAAAGAATTGGTTAATAAACTTGGAAACAAGATCTTCCCAAGTACGGAAGTCTCTTCAAGAGAAAACGGTTCGACTCTTTGCTTGGAACGTCTACGATTACGACGTTTTGGAGTCGTGGAAGATTCGACAATTAAATTCGATGAAGAGCGGGTGCGCATGCACTAAAAATAAAATAAGAGAAATAAAAAGAAAAATATTTTTGTAACCGATAATCAAACAAGTGTACGGTAGCTCTCTAGAAAACGCACAAAGAAGCGGAGGAGCGGGTAAGCGCGAAGCGTTTTAAAAACCTTCTCCTTTCGGGTCGAAGTTCGTAGGATCAACCCTCCTTATACATCTCTTATAGTTTGTAATCTAAAGGTGAGCTGACTTCACAAGTGACACAACGGTTGATTTTTTTGTTTTTTTAATTTTTTTGGTTTTATTTAAATACTTTAGGAAAAGTATTTTTGGTTTTTTCTAATAAATCTACGAAAATAAATCGAGAAAAATAAATTTTTTTATTTTTATTTTTTTAGTTTTAAAAGAAAACGATAACTTCACGAGGAAGGGTCTTCAAATATTAATCTTCAAACGTAAACACGATAATTGCACACACCTCCCCGGCAGCGGCGCCAAAAACTTGATACACTTAGCTTATATATATAATAATAATAATAATAATTTACTTAATACATATATAGTATATAACTAAAATATTAAAATATAAGAGGAGTAAGTATTCCGTAAGGTTTTTAAGAAGATTACTTTTAGCCAAAGTAAAATTCAAAACCTTCCCGGGTCGTTGTCCAAACGAGGCGTGAATTAAAAGTCGTGATTAAGTTTGTGATCACGTGATTTGAATGATCAAATTTTTGATTTGGATTCTATTTCTACAAATAACATGCAAAAACAAATAAAGGCAAGCTAAAAACGAAAACAATTAAGGTTAAGACACGAAAACGATAACAGGATCTTAAAACCGAGCCTTAAAAACCTAAATTATAAAATTTTAACCCTAACAATGCAAATTTATTTTTTAAAAGTCCTAAATGATTAAAAATAATTTTAGAAAAAAGAATTATATTTTTTTGACTTTTAGTTTATTTATTATGAATTAAAAACTGATTTAATCTAAAAATATTATAAAAAATATTAAACTAATTTAGAAAAATCTGAAAAAATCACGAAAAGTACTTTGAACAAATCTAAACTTAAGAAAAATAAAATGGGATCACCAGCTTATTTTGATAAGCTGGAAATAAGCTAAAAAAACTGAAAGCTTAAACTTGAAAAATGGGTTAAAAGGAAAATGGTATGAAATGTTTAACGAAAAAGACCCAAGGGCATGTTGGCAGTGGAGGGTGGTGTTAAAACGTTAGGCTGTTAAGGTTGAGGTCCCGGGTTCGAGCCTGGGGCTTCCCTATACGGCCTAATGTTTTTTTATTTTGCAAATTTTTTATGAAAAAGCTAAACCAGGCTAAAATAAGCACTTTTTAATAAAGACACTTTTTATATTTCTAACAAATAAGCACAGAAATAAGCTGTTAAAAGCACAGAAAACTTAGAAAAATAGCTTCTCTAAAACCTAAACTGCTTATGCATAAAAAGCTACTTTAAGCTAAAACAAATCCTAAATAAGCTAAATATGACTTAAACTAAACTTAATAAGCCTATCTAAAACATAATAAGCAAAAACCAATAAGCTGAATAAGCACAAAGCAAATAAGCAAGATTGACAAAACAACTATCAAAACAGATTATAAGGGCATTTTTAAGCTAAGATATAAGCCACTAAACTGATAAGCTAAGAGATAAATCCTCAAAACAGATGAAGTCTATACTACTAGCTATCAGAATAAGCCAACAACACACATTAAACAACTCTAATAAGCTAAAAAAACAACTACTGAATAAGACAATTAAGACTATTTTTAGGTTTTTACAAGTTTTTCAAAAGACTAAAAGTCTAAAGGGCTAAGTGCAGCCCCATTTTTAAGCTAGATAACAAGTTCAAAAAGCTAATTTGAAAACTGAAAAAGCTAAAACAGATGATTACTAAGTTCCAATAAGCACTAATGAACAAAAATAATGCAAATACAACCTAGGAAATAAGCTGAAAAAGGTAAATGAAAAAGGCAGTTTAACACTTGTTTTTGGTATTTTTGATGATTTGCAGCCTAACTTTAAAGGCTTGAAACTACTCTTGACCAACTGTAAACTTAACACAGATTATGAAACGACTATAAAAAGCAAGGCTGAATCAAAGTCGCAAGAAAACTAAAAAAACTAAATACATCATCTAAATGTTGCATCAAATTAGACTCCTAAAATCTAACCTATTCTTGACTGTTTTATGGACCAAAAGTTTAAATGGCTATTTCAAACGACTAAGACTCAAAACAGATTTATGTAAATGCAGTTGAGACAAGATTTTAACTATAAAAACCACAACTCGAATGAATTTCTAAGAAAATACAAAAATAAGCTGATAAACAAACTTATTAGACTATGAACTATTGACAAATGATGAAAAACCTACTAAACTTGTTAAAACCTATTTTGAGCTTATTAAAACTGACTTTTAAACTTAGGTTAAAGCTTAACAAAACTGATTAAACTACAAAAAGTAACCTTGGCAGTCTTAACTATTGTTAAGACTGCTTAACCCAAACACCCATTTAAAATTATGAAAGCTCTTTTAACCTTAAAACAAATTTCAAAAATCAATAAAACTTGAAAACAGATTAAGCATAATGTATGTTAAGGACATTTAAACAAAAACTTCAAGTAAATAAGTACTTAGGTATAAGCTAAACTAATATGCATATTTTTTGGATTTTCTTAAACAATTTTAACTAAAACTTTGAAAGACTTAAAAACAGTTTGTAAAGAGCTTTTATCTAAATGCAATAAAGTAAATGAAGACAGAATAAGCACTAATTAAGCAAGAATAAGCAGAAATAAGCAATGACAAAAAATAAGCTTTAAAAGGGATTTTTGAACTTATAAAAGCTTTTACTCAAAACAAGGCTAACACCTGCTCAAAAGAGCTTATCAACAAGCTCTAACTTGTTTGCACAAGCTAGTGGGGTCTAATAAGCCCATCCAAATCTGGCTTATCTTCCAATTATAAGCTAAGGTAATTTATAGGGTGAAAAGCTTGTTCAGCTAAGCTTTTAGCAAAGCTTAGGTGAATAAGAGAGCTTATTAGATCTTGTTAAGTTGTATCCAAACACATGTTTAACAAAATTTCTTAAAGTAAAACAGAATTTAAAGGCACAATGTAAATGAAACTGATATTTTTACTATTATTCAAACATTTACAAGCTTTTAAAAGAAGAAATACATTAAAACGAGACAATAAGCTAAAAGATTACAATAATAAGCTATTAAAACTAAAATTAAGCTAGATGCCATAACCTGTGTGAGGAGAGGTCTATTTATAGCACGAAGATAAAGCTTCTAGGTCTTGGACTTGTGTTTCTCTTGTGAGAGGGTTTGAGAGTGCTCCCCAAGCCTTCAATATCAGCCCTTGATATCTCATTTGTGCTTCATTGTGCTTCATCTCATCCCTTGATTGATCTTGTCTAATAAAACATGATAGGATTGCCATCGTGGCTTGTCTTCTTCTAGGGGTGGGGTTTAGTTGGTTTTGTCTGGTTGCAGAGAAAAAGAGGGACATAGACAGGTGAATAGTGATGGTTTTGGTGGGTTTTATTTATAAAGGTTTGACGGGTGTTAGTGGTAAAAGGTAATGGGGTTAGTGATAAGGACTAATGGTGTAATGGATAAGGACTAACTGTGTTAGTCCCCAAGGACTAACAGTGTAATGGAGTAAGGTTTAATGGGTTATAGGCTAATGGTTTTGGGCCGGGTTTAGGATTAAAAGGTTTTGGACTTTAAGGGCTTTATAAAGGCTTTTGATTTAATAGAAAAGCTTAATGGGCTGACTCGGCCCATTATCTTGGGTACGGGTTGGCCCGTAGAAGATAAACATGTCTCCGACTTTGATTTTTCACGCTCTGTCCAATCCCGTGCTTGGTTTTGTCAGTTTTGGCTTCGTTTTGTCCTTTAGTGATAAATCCGTACCTGCAAGACACAATTCACAAAATACACAAATACAATGCATTTTTTATGTATTAGTGGTCATTATTGGTCTTTTTAGCTCGTTTTATTAGGTAAAAGGTATGTGTAATTAAGCACATACCATGTTTATACCACATATTTGATTATTAAAAAACGCATAATGACTTTCATGACACATATCCAAACATCCCCTTATCTGCAGCTGCAAGCTGACGACGAGGATGCAACGAGAATATTTTGAGGATCCAACACATAATTATATAATCGTGATCACTACATTATTAATTAAAGATATGTGAAGTAGTGGAACACATAAAAGCTTTACGAATTTGGCATTTGAAACGGAGTAGAGGGATGCTTAAGAACCATCTTGCCGCTAATTAAGCACCTGAGTGAAAATAAGATTAGTTTGCGGTCATACAGGTGAGCAATAGTTGATGCATAACATTCCTATTAACTTTCATCCTGAAGAAATCAACTTGAAGCCAAAATCTTGAATTGATTGACTTTTACCTATATATGCAGTTGTGACATGGATGGGCAAAGTACTTTCACATCAGAAGGTGCAAGTACCGGTTAATCTTGAACCTTGCGTTATGTTTTTTATCCCTTATTTTATTTAGAAGTGCATATCGGTCCTAACCTTGGAAAGAGGTAGAAATACATCAACAATTCAACCCTGAGATAGGTCCGATGTCCGCTCTTTTTTAGGCCTGAAAGTTACAAAAAAATTTGGGTATTTCTTTACACATTATTAGTTTTGTTCGAGTCCACTACACACATTGAAAATGCTTCCCACTTTCAGTCGTGATTCTGAAAGATGGACCATATAATTGCCATGCACAATTATCGGTGATAAAACAAATGCTCTCTTTAGTTTGTAATTCGATGAGAGATAATTTCCAAAGTAAGCCCTTGTTAGCCTTATTTTCTATAAGTCAAACAAGAATGTTTACGGTCGTCTTTGTTTAGATTAAGTCTTGTAAATTAATAGGCTAGTCGGGTTAAATGGGCTTGGATTGTAATCTAATATTGTCCGTGTTTTGGGCTTAAAGCCCACCTCAAGCCAAGCCCGGCCCAAGA